>JBBPLE010000594.1:8849-19340 GCA_038089675.1 Boletales sp. KT-2023b | reverse complement strand
TTCCTCTGTCTCCTTTTCCCCTCCTTTCTTTTTTCTCACCTCCACCATCTCAACATTCTCTGTCTTCTGTTTCTCCCCATCCTTTGAGCTCCCTTGTTGGAACTCCCTCATGCTCCAGACTTCCTGACCATACCTCCACCCCTGACCAGCCTCTCCTGTGCCATGTACATCTGCTCCATTGCCACAGCTGAGTGCTCTTGGTACACTAGTGCCACTTGGTGGATCAGCTGGATCTTCTTCACCTGCTCCATCCATGCACCCACCACCACCATCAGCATGCCAAGTGTGTTGCAATGGTTTGCAGCACACTCCATCAGGTCAAAGGGCCTGATCTCCTCCTCCTCCTCCTCATTGCCTGCCTTATTGTCCAGCTCTTCCTCCTCCTCCATTGTCATTGTCTGTGCCCTCTTCACTGCTCACCCTGCCCTTGGTGATGCTGCTCTCTTCAGTGGGCACATCTTACCATCCTCTGCCAATGATCCTTGATCCACAGACCAACTACACCCCTTCTTCTTCTTCCCACAGGGCTTGCACACAGTCACCTTCTGTCCCACTTGTGGGATGCACTCCTTGGGGTTCCACCAGTACTGTTTGCATGGTGGAGGGTGAGGTACCATCTGTTCTGCCACAACCTCCATGGTACAACCCTTTGCAGCCTCAGCTGCTCTCTCCTTGCATGCCATCCACTCCTGTGCCTCCATTGCCTCATGCACCTGGCACATCCATTCTTGGTGCTCACTCTCCTCCTTCATTTTTGCCTCTTGTACCAGCTGCTCCTGCTTCTTGCACTCCTTCTGATCTTTCTGTTAAAATCTGTTAGCACAGGTGGCATTGACAGAGTGGCAGACCATGTACCTTGAGCCATGCTGTGTGCAACTGTTTGTGTTTCTCACAAACCTGCCACTTATGCTCCCCCTGGCACCTTGCCTGCCCATCATCTTTGCCACCTTTGTCACACTTGGCTCAGGTAGGGACAAGAGTAGACCTAACAGCTAACACCTAGGTCAAAAGACAGGGGTCAAAGGTTACATACTGACATAATGTCAGGGATTTCCAGAAATGAAGACAAGGGTTCTGGTAATTGAGGGTTCAGGGTTATGTCGGATGATGTCAAGAGACTGCCAGAAGGATTGCAGAGGTTCTGGTGGACAAAGGATAAGGATAACAATGAGGAGGCACTAAGGCCAAGACTTAGGGTGAACTCAGAGGAGGACAAGGGAAGTGAAGGCAAAAACCTAAGATAGGAATTGCTTAAAGTTGTACTGTACATGTCAGCCTGTACTTATAATACTAGGTGCTAGTGATACTGAGTCACCAGGAGTCAGAGGACATGTTACACTTGGCCTGGGTAGGGACAAGTGTAGACCTAACAATAATTGCCTAGATCAAGTACAGGGGCTGAGGATTATGTACTGACATAAGTCAGGGACTCCAGAAATGAAGAGCAAGGGTTCTGGTGGGCACAGGCATGGTGTTACATCAGATGACATCAAGGATCTCCTAGAAGGATTGCAGAGATTCTAGATGGCTAAGGGCAAAGGACGACAATGAGGAGGCACTAAGGCCTAGCTTAGGGATGACATAGAGGAGGACTGTGGGTTGAAGGTGAAAACCTAAGGTAGGAATTGCTTGGGAAAATACAGTACATGGAGGTCAATACTTACACTACTAGGTGCCAGTCATACTGAGTCACCTGGAGTCAGAGGACAGCTATATGGCTGTGCAATCTAAGTATACTTCTATGCTATCCTATACAGAGGTGCTGCAATCAAAGGCTATATGAGTGATAATGGGAAAATAAGAGAAATAAATAGCATAGGTGTTACAATCAATGATAACCCCCTATCTTTTCTTTCCTTGTTGCATAACAATATCTCTCAGTCTTCTTTTGATTCTCTCACTATGTGACATGGTAACATTAATCTCCCTTCACATTCTCAACTTTATCATGTCTATTTATGCTTATTATCTATTTTTACTTAGAGATCCCTGATCCCATTCCTATGCATTTCTCTTTGTGCAGCTGCACTATTTATTACTCTCATTTTCCCATCATCACTCATAGCCTTTGATCACAGCACCTCTGCACAGTTTTGCATAGGACTATACTTAGTTTACACAGCCTTAGGGCTATCCATTGACTCCAGGTGACTCAGTATGACTGGCACCCCTTAGTATAAATACTAGCTGCTCATATACAGTAAAACCCCAAGCAATTCCTACCTTAGGTTTTCACCTTCACACCACTAGTCCTCCTCTGAGCCAATTCCTAAAGTTTGGCCTTAGTGCCTCCTCCTCATCATCCTTAGCCTCCTCCACCCAGAACCTCTGCGATCCTTCTAGAAGATCCCTGATGTCATCTGACATAAGAACATGCTTTCATCCACCAGAACCATTCATCTTCATCTCTGAAGTACCTGACTTACATCAGTACATAAACTGCAGCCCCCCTGTCCTTGACCTAGGTGATTATTGTTAGGTCTATGCTTGTTCCTACCTGGGCCAAGTGTAACAATGGGCTGCACAAGTGGGAATGCATAGGAAATGATCAGAGGTTTCTAAGTAAAAATAGAAAGAAGATGTAAATAGATATGGTGAAGTCTAGAACATGGCAGGATGTCAATGTTACCATATCACATAGATAGAGAATTGAAAGAAGACTGAGAAAGATGATAAGGTAATGAATGAAGAAAAGATAGGGGGGACTGATGAATCATAACAGGACAGATGTATGGCTGTGTATTTTAAGTATAAACCTATGTGAAGATGCTGTGATCACAGGCTATGTAAATGATGATGAGAGAAAGGGAAATAAATAGCATGGGCTGCACAAATGGAAACACATAGGAAATCAATCAAGGATCTCTAAGTAAAAATTGAAGATAAATGTAAATAGAAATGGTTAAGTCTAGAGCATGGCAGGATGTCAATGCAACCATATCACATAGATAGTCAATCAAAGGAAGAAGAAGAAAGGGAAAAAGATAGGTTTCAGGAATAAACCTGAATGTGAAGGGACAAAGGAAATAAAATCTCTGGTGGGAACACTCACCAGGTGTTGATGCAACAATAGTAGCAATCAAGCAGTGATAGTACTATTGAGTACAAGTAGAACTGATAGAGCAGTAAACAATGTATGAATTGCTTAAGAGAAAAGAGGTACACTGTAAAGTGACCTTTATATACATGCTGGAGTATCTGTTGTGAGTACGCATGTTACATACATGGGAAGGTCTCTCACATACCTGGGTTGGTTGGGCTTGAGGAGCTTACAACGGGTGATGGTGGTATCAAGTAAAGAATTGATTAGAACTCAGCTCTGCTGAGTCTGAAAGTAAATACATGTGACATGTGAACTAATTACTATGTATGTAACACAGAGTCTGTTCAACACTCCCCCTTGCTAAGTATATGGTAGATATGTAAAGCATTAAAACAGAGGGCAGTACTTTTACTTGGTGGAGTTAAACTCCAGTCCAAGCTGGGAGCGGAATTCATTGAACTTGATGTGTCCAAGATTCTTGGTGAACATATCAGCAGGATTGTCAGTCCTGGGGATATAGAAGAGCTCCACTAGCTTGTGGACCATGACTGCATTGTGGATAAAATGGTATTTCATGTGAATGTGTTTGTTGCACTTTTCAGTCACAGGGTTTTGCACAATGAATAAACTACCCTGGTTGTCGCCACAGATGGGGATAGGTTTCAGCTTGTAGCTGAGCTCACCCATCATCTCATGGATCCACATGCATTGACATGAGCAATCGCTTAGCACCATATATTCTGCTTTGGTGGAAGAGATGGCAGTGGTTTTTTGTAAGTGTGAATTCCACAAAAACACACCATCGGCCATCTTAAGATAGAAGCCGGTTTGAGAGTGCGCGGTATTAACGACCTGCACCCAATCTGAATCGGTACAGGCAAGAATGCCTTTTCCAGAGGAACCATTATATAATAGGGAGTAATCCCTGGTCCTGATAAGGTACCAGCAGATGTACAGAGCTCTGTTGAGATGTTCCTGTGATGGGTTGGCTGACATGCGTGCTAGTTGGGTAACCACATATGTGATGTCTGGATGGGTGCTGATCATAAGATACAGCAATGAGCCGATCACGGTCTGAAAATGCATCCATAATTCATGTTGGACTGGTGCATTGTTCTTCACTGGGTAATAACCCTGTGGGAGAGGGGTAGGTGCAGATTTGGCGTTGGTCATGCCACATCGTTCAAGCACCTTGTTGAGATAATCCTTTTGGTCGATTCAGATGTTACAACCTTCTCGATGAATGTTCATTTGGAGGAATTTGGATGGCTCTCTGAGATCATGACATTCCCACTTCTTCATGAATGCAGCCTTGATCTTGTCTACAAAGATCTTGTTGGGGCCACAGAAGAGGGCATCATCTATATAGACTATCGCTAGACAGATGTCTTTGCCTTTGCAATAAATGAAAAGTCTGGCATTGGTTTTTAACTGTTTGAAGCTGAGTTCCACCATGGATGCATCAAGCGCTTTCCACCAGGCTAAGCTGGCTTGCTTGAGTCCATAAAGTGCGCGCAATAGGCGGAGGACTTTGCCTTTTTGGTTGGGAGGCATGAACCCCTCAGGAAATTCCATGTAGATCACCTTTTCCAGTTTACCATAAAGGTATGCGGAGCATACGTCAAGCCCGGAAATGTGCCATCCTTCCAGGGCCGAGAGGGTGAACATACATTGCACAGTCTCAAAACATACAACTGGGGAAAAGACTTGGTCAAAGTCTAACCCTTCAACCTGGCTAAAGCCTTTGGCTACCAGGCGGGCTCTTTTACAACCGTCTGACTTTTGATCGAAGACCCAGCAGTTTTTAATCACCTTGCAGTGTTGTGGGCACAGAACTACTTCGTAGACCTTGTGGTCTTTCAGCATTTGCAGCTGTTCTTCACAAGCTTTAAGCCAATCCTTCTGCTCCAATTTAGGGAGCTTCTGGATGTCGTGGAATGTCCACTCATGTAAGTTAGGGGATGCCCCAAAAGCAGAATTGTGTGGGATAGTGCGATCACAAAGGTATGAAACCAATGCATTTCCCCCTTTCTGTGTGAGATGGTCAACATCATCCTTGGAAGTAGGAGATGGGGGGAGTCCACCAGGGACTGCAGGTGAGTCTGGAACTGAATCTGGAACTCGGGATGGGCCAGCTTCACCAGTGAGATCCTTCCAGTGTGACTCACTTTCAAGGTCCCAGAGCTGCTGAAGTGGATGACAGTGCTCACCAAAAATATTTCCGGGGTGCATTAGGGGGTTACAGAGATGCTCACTATGCCTTGGGATAGGCAAGGGACCAGTAGGTGGTGGTCAGTGTGACAGAGGTGTCACTGGAGGAGGGGCTGGACTGGATGTCCAGGTGCAAGGAGCAAGAGACAGAGAAGAAGATCTCGATGTACTCAGGCTTGGCGATGGTGAAGGAGAGGGTGAATTCCTTGAATCTGAGCTGGACTCTTTGCTGGAATCAGATTCCGACTTGGAACTCTCATCGGAACCAGCGGGAGCCAGGACTGGAACTTCCGGAACCTCATCATGGGTATGAGTTGGTTCTGGGGGACCCACATGGGGATGGTGTGGAGCAGATCAAGAGCATCTCAGGAAAAGAGTCTCATCGAAGATCGCATGTGCCAATGTAACAATGGCATTTGTTGGTGACATGAAAATAAAGTTTGAGTCACTACCAGGGGCAATGCCCAAGTAGATCATCAGCTGCAATCTCAGCTGTAGCTTTCCACCATGGTGTTCTGCAGGAATGTGCACATAGGCACCACAACCAAATACCCAAAGGTGATCAACAGATGGTTTCTTCCCCTTAAGTAATGTCAGGGGAGTATCCCATTTTAGCCGAAGCTGTGGGGTCCAGTTATAAACATGGGTTGCATGAAGCAGAGCCCATTCCCAGTAGGAGGGAGGTAGGCAAGTGTGTAACCGCATAGCCTGTGCCTTGTCCATTAATGTACAGATTAGGCATTCTGCATGCCCGTTCTGCTGGTGTGCATATGGGGTGGACTGTTGGATATTGACTCTGTTGTCCTTCAGGAAATCCTGAAATGCACTGGAGGTATATTCGCCTCCAGCATCAGAGTGCCAGTGTTTTATCACAGCATTGTACTGATTGTGGACAAATGCAAATCATTGTTTGGTTGTACAGAGTGTTTGATCCTTGGACCTTATCAAGGTGGTCCAGGCCATAGATGTAAAGTCATCATAAAAGATGACTGCATACTTATATTTCAAGTAAGACACTACCTCGAAGGATTTTAAGTCCGAGTGGATCAACTCAAAGGGAGTGGTTGCCCACATCTCACTAAGAGGAAAGGGATGATTCGGCTGTTTGCCAAGCTGACACCCTTGGCAGAGGCCAGTTTTAGATGGGATCTTCACATCAGGAAAACCCTTCAGGTGCTTTTTAGCATGCCTGATGACATCAGGGGACGAGTGTCCAAGATGTTGGTGCATGAGTTCATATTCAATCTCAGAGGCAAGTGACGACATGCTGGAGGGCATGTCATCAGGGAAGATTGGTTTGGCGTGAAGCCAATACATGGTCTGTCCACCATGACTGTGGAATTCCAAATAAGCTTCCTTGAAGCACTGGTCCCAGATAGTTAAGTACCCAGGCCTGGCATGAAGCATGAGGCAGGTGTTCTGCAATAAAGTGCCCATTGACACAAGTTGAACAGCACATGAGGGCATGTGCATGATGGGTGATAGGTAGCATATGTGGTTGCCAAACCTTAGCAAAATGGTACCTCTACCTATAATAGGTGATTGGCTGTTGGCAGTGGAAGCCCATTGGGGCTGGTTGAACTTCTGATACTCAACAAAGTCAGAGCAATCAGGTGAAAAATGAGCCAAAGCTCCTGAGTTGAGCAGCCACATGTCCGATGGGACCTTGTGGTTGTGCGCTTTTTCCTTTCCTTTGCTGTCCTTACTGCATGTATCACACTGTGCGAATTCATGTGTAGCAGATTTATTAGAACTATCTACTACAGGGAACATGTATATACAATTTACCTGTGGCAAATTTAATTGCTCATCAATACCTGATGTAGATGGGAGAGGGGGTATGCACTGCAATGTGGACTCCATAAAGAAGCCCTCAATGTATTTGTCATAGGCATCTTTGCCTAGACTTACAATGTTCTTGTCAACCTCCATGATTCCTGTTGTCCTGGCAAGCGGGACTTCCATGATCTGTTGGGAAAGCGGGGTGGAGAGGCAGTTGGAGAGGGATTGCTCTGTGCAAGCACACTTGGAGCAGCAGGATGCAACTAGTTCAAGGTTGCGGAGAGTAGAGGAGGTTGCAGGGACCTTGAGGTGTTGTGCAAGGGAGACGGTTTCCTGGGTTAGAGGAAACACAGGTGGCCCATAGTGGGTCGTGCCGGGCATGTGCGTGTTGTGGTGGGGGTCAGGGATGGGCGACATGAATGTGGTGGCAGCAGGGGCGATGACGGTGGCGGAGGTGAAGGCAAAGGAGGCTGAGGTTTGTGCAGCCTCTGCCTGCTTCTTCTCCTTGTAGGTCTTCTTCTTCTCCTTGCGCTTTTCTTCGCCCTTTTCAGAGCAGTTACCCTTCTGCACTTTCTAGTTATTCCCCTTGGAGGAGGAACCACCTTGCTGCATCTGCTGCTGCTGGAAGAACTGGGGTTCCCCCTGCTGCCATTTGATGGTGCTGACTTTGTTGGCCTGTTGAGGCCGGGAGTCCTTGGTGGGACGGCGCTGCATGTACATTTGCCACAACACTTCTATCTGTCGGAAGATCTCCTCGATGGTGGGGACCATCTTGGTGACAACTCCTGCCAAGTTTGTCTCAGGCTTTGTGGCGGCGATGGCGGCAGCGATGTGGTCAGTGTACTTTGGGATCTTGGAGATCACGATTAACGACTTTATCTTGTTGTCAACTGGGTAGCCGAAGTCAGAGAGGTGGGAGAAGTGGGTGTCGAGCTTGGAAAAGGTCAACACTGGCAAGTTGTTGTTGGGGATCTGGAGGCCCATAAGGGCTTTAAACTCCATAATCGTGGAGGAGACGGTAGGGTTGTCGAACTGCTTTTTGAGTTTAATGAGTATGTTTTCAGCGTGGTCACTGAAGTCAATGCCGCACTCGCGAACATGATGTTCGCAAGTGAGCGCAATTGTGCCAGTGGCCTTGTCATCGTCCTTGTCCCAGTCCTCCTGCTTCTCTTTGGCACAACATACTTTGTCGGCCGGGGGAGTGTAGGCAACCTGGGTGATATGCCCATTGCTGTCCGTAATCTCTGGGAGGGCGACAGGAACAGTGGGTCGGAGCTTCATGATGCAGGAGTAGACCCTGATGGAATGAAGGTAATCGTCCATCTGGGACTGCCAGGCATGGTAGTTTGTGCCACTGAGCTTGACAATGGTGGAGAGGGAGGTGGAAGACATGGTAGGTATCTGGCAGGGGTAGACGTTAGCATGGGTACCTTAAACGAGAAGTGAAAGGGACGGGATAAACTGCATCACTGAATGTCCAGAGCCCAAAAACTCAGGGGACATAGTCTCCCCTTGTTTTGAGGTGGAGAGCGGCTGCTCTGCATGGCTTTCGCTTTGCAAAGCGTTTGGTGGAACTGAATCCGCACGAATGGCTCAAACGTTCACCATTCAGGGGTGGAACTTAATCCACACCCCGAAGGCACCTGAATGGTGGGCAGAACTGAATCCACACTGACCAACAGTCAGGTAAGGATGAGAGAGCAGGGAGGCTGCGTGTAAACGCTGCCAGCCTGCTTGGGGCTCATAACCTGTTGCAAGTATGTGTGTTACATACATGGGAAGGTCTCTCACATACCTGGGTTGGTTGGACTTGAGGAGCTTACAATGGGTGATGGTGGTATCGAGTAAAGAATCAATTAGAACTCAGCTCTGCTGAGTCTGAAAGTAAATACATGTGACATGTGAACTAATTACTATGTATGTAACACAGAGTCCATTCAACAGTATCTACTTATGGATAAGTTGCAGAATGTACTACTATATTCTATGATATTCCTCAGCATTCTGTTTGACAGTATCAGTAAGTGATTGTAAAGTATCAATAAGTGTTAAGAAGGTAATTTCAAATATCAATATGCATATGATTGATATTTGAAATATGATTGTAAATCATTTCCAATCTGTCAGTCTTATCTGACAAATATACTATGTATTTCAAATTGGATAGTGTAAGCATGAGAGTAAAGATCTAGACTGTAGATAATGTTTCTAGACTTCTCTTCTTAGATCTATATGATCTAGACTGTGAGTCATGCTTGTGAGTCATGCTCTACTAGTGTAGGTCACACTTAATAGAATAAGAATTATATTCATATTTTCAATACTCCTCCTCATTATTCATGTTTGAAATGGGTGTAGAGTAAGGGAGTTCTGTCCTTCTTGAAATTTAATCTTACCAAGATTCTTGGTAAAGACATCTGCAAATTGTGAACTAGTTTGAACATAGAATAATTCAATTTCACCATTTTCAACAGCTTCATGAATATAATGTTGAGGGATACAAACATGTTTAGTTTGTCCTTCTTGTGCAGGATTGGATGCTAAAAATATAGCTCCTTGATTATCAATGCACATGGGTATCTTACATTGTGGAAAGTGTAATTCTCCAAATAGATTAGTAATCCATTGAAGTTGTTTTGCACATTCTGTCATACCACAGTACTCTGCTTTGGTAGATGATAGATAAACATGTTTTTGTCATCTAGAAAGCCATGAAACAATTCCATTAGCTAAGAAAATTGCATAACCAGTTGTAGATTGTGATGTTTCTACATCACCTGCCCAATCTGTATCACAGTAGGCAATTGGTCTGTTATTTGTTCCTGTTGCTGAGTATAAAATTGCTAAATTAGGTTAATGTGATAGGTAGTGAACTATATGCATTGCATGTTTTAGATATTCTTCTGTTGGATTAGAAGAAAATTGTGGCATCTTAATTACTGCAAATGCTACATCTGGTCTGGTTCCTAGCATAATGTAAAGCAAGGATCCAATCACTGATTGATAGTAACTTTGTAATACAGAATTTTCTTTTCCTTGATTAGGTTTAGGAGAATACCCAGTAGGTAATGGAACAGAAACTTCTTTACAATTTTCTTGTCCAAATCACATTATTACCTTTTCAGCATATTTGTTTTGATCAGGAGTAATAGTTCTCTTGGTGCAATTACAAGTTATACACATTCCAAGATACAGTATTCTTTAGCTTCACCAAGATCTCTAGATTCCTATTTCTGCATAAATTTCTTTGTGTGAGAAAGAACTAGGACTTTGTTACTGCCAATGAAAAGAATATCATCCACATAGGTGATGATAATAAGAATATCTTTTCCAACAAATTTAACATACATTCCTGAGTCAGATGTACATCTCTTGAAGCCAAAAGCTATCAAGGATAAGTGAAGCAGTTTGTTCCATTGTAATGCTGCTTGTTTAAGACCATAAATGGCCTTTCA
>JBBPLE010000593.1:0-19359 GCA_038089675.1 Boletales sp. KT-2023b | reverse complement strand
CTTTTCATTACTTTTTCTACTTGTCGATACGGGCGTGATACTATCAATAAAAGCGCCTTTCACCCTTTCTATCAACTGTCCCAAGTATGAAAAAGCATCAGTTAAGCTGAGTACCTGGCTTGTTTCACCCTTGGCCTGCTTGTCGAAAAAGTATGACTAAGTTCGGATAAGCATGGTTAACCGCAGTGTCAAATTCCTGATGAACAAGTTCAGTTACAACCGTCGGGACGAAGTGTCACTGGCATTTAGTAGGGCGTTTGCTGCAATTACGTAAATCGCAACTGCTTATCAGGCTGATGCCCCGGCAACGTTCCAATCCGCACAATCTGCCGTTGGTGGATTATATTGTACCTATACAGTATGTCTTTTTTTGTTGGCTACCTGTCCTCTGAGTCTTCACGGAGTCTTCTGATAAATCAGTTGTCAGTCATCACCATGGCCATCAACTTGATCCTTTTGCCCTTTCCTGCCTCTGTGGATCCGACATACTTTACTGACTTTGGTCGTGAGGTCGAGGGCGTTGACCCTGGTGAGCTCACACCAGCTCAGTTTTCTGAGGTCCACGATGCGCTCTACAAGGTCTCTTGTTCGAACATCCTTATGCGACTCAGCATTCTTAATTGGTGTCATTGATTAGTATGGTGTCCTCTTGTTCCGCAACGTCACTCTTGCCCCAGAACGGCAGTTTGCACTCGTCAAGGTGATCGTTTTGCAGTATCTCAGTAGCCTTCGTGTCCTTCGCCCTGACTGTCACCACCCTTATTTCAGGCCTTCGATCCACACTCTGAGATATACGGGCATGGAAATAACAAGACGGAAAACACCAAGAACTCTATTCTCCAACAGATTCTCAAGACCATCCCTCGCGTGCCCCAGGTGCAACTTATCGGCAATGGTACTGTTACTGGCCACGAAGGACTCAATTGTGTTGTCCTCAAACACCCCTCTCACACCACATTTCATAAAACACGCATATCTGAGGAAGATGAAGCGAAGGGTTACACCCGATACAACCGATGGCATATGGATGCAGCTTTATACGAATACAACCCGCCGCACGTGACCACGCTTTATGGCATAACGGTACCCACTGGCGACCGTCAGATCGTGAGGTATGACGATGGAACTGGTGATGAGCTATCGGTCCCGCTCGCTACCACAGCGTTTGTCTCAGGCAAGACCATGTTCGACCTTCTGTCGCCGGAACTCAAGAGCGTGGCGGTAAGAGCATCTGTGCGCTATGCTCCACATACGTTTGTATGGATGTCACCAGCTCGCGCTCTGCCCACCGGTTTGGGAGTCGAAAATGATGGTCTCGAGTGTCCCATGACCGAACTCCCTGATTGGGAAGAATCCAAGATCAAGACATACCCCGTCGTACGTTCATCCACTAGTGAGAAACGAGACGAAGATTTCTGAAAAGATATCGTAGCTGTGGAAAAACCCGGTTACGGGGGACATCCACTTCCAGGTTCACCCATGCGGCGCTCTGGAACTCATCATCGAACATCTTCCAGAAGGGGCAAAGCGCCAAGATGCCCTATACCCAGATGGTGCACATATCAAGGATCTCGCTCAAGTCCGGGAGCTGCTCTATAAAATGCAACGGCCTGGCATTGCACCACACGTGAGCGTGCTTGTCCACAAAGCTGAAATCCTCTTGATATATTTTGAGCACCGGACAGCTTGTGTACCCACACGATTGGAAGGATAACGACCTAGTCCTCTTTCACAATCGGGGACTGATGCACACTGTCGTTGGTGCCCTTCGGCCCGACCAGGTGCGCATTTTTCATCAGTGCAACCTCGCGGCTTCAGATGGTCCCCCGGGACCAAGCCAAGACGATATCCTAAAGTGGGCCTAGATCCGACGCATACCGCCTTCCGGTGCTGTATGTGATGGATGCCCTTACCAGAAATGATCGATAATCGTGAATTGATGACTGGTTTCAAAGTATAGAAGTGTATGTAGTACGTATGTATATGTCGACTGTTTTCATCAACAGAAAGTCGCAGGCAGAGGGTCGAAGTAGGAATTTGCTATGTTCAGTGTGCAATTATGTCTTGTAGATAACTTTCACGTAAAGTTGATCTCAAGATAACTTGCCTCGTTTCTTCACGATGGGTACCCGATTGTCGCTCCATGTCTAAATATGCGCTGTTCGTTGTGAGTTCGCCGGTGTTCAATCAATGATGGCACGCGCCCGTCCCACCGAAGTCGACCATATGATGGTGAAACTCCTTCAGAGGACACCACCGCCCGCGACAATCAATCGTACTTTGTGATTATCGCAATCGATGGCCCCCCTGATGGAGGAAACACGTGCCCATATCTCTACGTCGAGCAACAAGAACCGAGATAGCCAGCTGAGATCATCACACAGACTGCCAGCAAAGCAGATGCCATGGTTGCTTTCTGAAACAGGTGCCCAAGAATCCATCACCTGTTATGAAGCCAGCACGCAACGAGCCAAATCGCATTAGACGGTTACATGTCGTGAATTACCTGGTTCCGTGCATCAAAGCATGCATGACGAGATAAAGGCAGGCATGCTGGGACACCATTCCACCTTGACGGCGAAGCCTTGTTCGGGTTTGGATATTAAAATCAAGGAAACACGCTGCGGGACGCTTCAGTTGTGTCTAGAACCAATGTAGAGGGCTGCAGAATATTCTCGTGACCCCGCCCGGTGGTACGGCCCATAATCGATGCCACCATCACAGTCTCCCGGGGATTCCGGTCAGGTAGGACCCACGAAGATGTCTAGAAGTCGTTTCGACTTTGGCGTCTGAACCCACAAAATAGCGCGCTATCACAATCCAATTGTGAGTTCCGAGGGATACACTCCACTTTTCTGTAACGTCGTCCCCAGAAAATCAGAGTTCACGACCGATCCATGGCCGCACCGATCCGAAAAGCCGCACATGCAATGATGCCACAACCCTCATCTTACACATACACGTGCAAAACGCATTTTCGCCGGCGGGTGATGAACGGAGTGGCACAGATTATCTAAAACGCCTTGCGGCCTCGTGTTCTGGGCATTTTGAGTGACAAAGGACCTGTGCCGTGTGGTCAGGTCACGCCTCTCCACTCGCCTCAAAAGTCGAGCGGCTGCGACCCCACGTCGAAGGGCCATTTCCCATCGACCACGTTAATCCCGATTCCTTTCCCTCGAGGCCACTTGCTGAATCGGATCGCAAAGCACGACCGGTCAAGATGCGTTATACTAGGGAGAACAAGAGCAATAGTGGTAAGTCAGGATCTTCGTACATGAATACCGCCAGCCAATGGACCGCGCTGATCTGCCGATCTTGCCTGTCTATGTCTGCATATCGCATTGGTACCATGGGGACGACAGACTCGTCGTATGACATTGTCCCCGTGCCGGTGGCACCAACACCACGTCGACACCCGCGGGCACCGACAACCGTGCAGATCCTCCCTGATGACTTTGATGCCGTCACACACGATTACGACACTGCAGTGGCGACGGAGACGTTCCCGTTTGACGGCGTCACGGAAGTCAAGAGCATGGCCCAAGAGGATCAGGATAGTGGCGAGGCGCGGTACAGCAGGGTCTACGGAGAGTGGGCCGAGAGGCACGAAGTCCATCGCCAACAAGCCGCGATGCCCGCGGACTTTGGAAAATACATGGAAGAGTTAACTAGGCGCCTCCGGGACGTCGGGGTTGACGAACAAGGTAACTTTGTGGACGCAACGATTCGAGCTCGTGGCGGGACGCCCGTGACACAGTATCAAGCCCCGAAGGAAGGAGAACGAGAAAGAAAAGTGGATACGTGGCGAGAGCAAGTCGCGCGGAACGACATCAACTTGAGCGAATTCGGCGAATCGATGACGGCGACAAATGACACTATTCGACGACACCGTGAGAGGATGTACACCGTAGATCATGGGACGGTCAGGCCCACCGAAGCCGAGGCGAGTCCCCGGCCATAATGATGATTGACATCTCATCCACATGTACAGGCAACGCTTCAGAGGAGCCAATCCAATGTCTCCCAATCATACAGATCGGAGAGAGTTTATACCCCATCAGAATTAAAAACACCCTGCGCGCTTAAACCACAGAAGACGGGGGTCACCATCACGAAGCGTGAAAAGCGTGCAAGAGACCCGAGTCCGACCCGATCGGAGAGGATATATACTCTTGCCGAGATCAATGCCCTAACTGGCCAAAGCATGAAGCATTCGCCCCCGCGGAAGAATGGTTTCGCCGGAAAAGAGCTTCAGCACAGCAGAAGTACAAGTAGTAGTTCCTCCCCACAGAACCAGAAAGTCAAATATTTGCCTGCGCCTGCGACTGTGAGAGGCCGGTCTGCCTCGATCTCGTCCATTGAAGGGGTGCTCGCGTCTTGCCAGCCTTCTCTCATGCACATCGCCCCAGTGTTGTCCAACCTTGGGATCCGGCATCAAGAACATCTCCGAGCTCTCGCTAGGCTAAGGGAAGAAACACGGGACAGAGAGATGAAGGAAGAAATGTTGAAGCAAGGTGTGACGATGTTGGAGTGGGCGATCCTGGTGGATAAACTTCAGGAGTTTTGAAGTCCATTCGCCATTTCGAGACGTGACACTGTCAGGTGCGTGCATCCGCGCCCAAATGGCCCAATTCTTCACTAAGGCAAGGGTTAGCTAGCCTGGAAGAGCATCGGTGCGGTTATAAAGTTCGAAACTGACAGAGCCCTAAATGAAACTAGTGTAATTTGGTTTGATCCTATGAGCGTCCATGTACAAGTGACTTGACACATACCGGTTTACTTTTTGGCAAAGGCAGTGAGAGTGCACAGTCACATCGCAGTACATGTCGTGTGCCTGTTCAAATAAGTCACAAGTGGTTTTCTCAGCATCAGAAAACCCGATTAGGAAGGTCTGGTCGACAGGTCAAGGACGAGTTCTACCATATGCCTCCGGCGACTCGCATATCTGCCGAGTGCTACAGAGAGGACTGATATGGAAATGCACATGACTATGCTACGCCTCATTCCTCCGAGTTTCCCTCTCACCATGTTCCCTGAGACAAGAGTTTGGTTCAGTAAGCATCTAATTTATGTACTGAATAATGTCTGCGATGCGCTTAACCTTACTCATTCACTGGATGCTCTTCCGGCTTCGAGCATTGTATTACTGACCATGCCTTGAAAATGGGCGATAAGGACGTCGCGACGTTACGGAAACCGGAGGTTCTTTCTGAGCTGGCTGAAGCCTATTTAGAAACTCTTCTGGTCTTGAGGCTCGATGTCACCAACTCCGACGAGGTCGTCGCTGCATTTGTTGCCAGTAAGGATAAGTTTGGTCGCGTCGACGTAGTCGTGAAAAATGCCGGGTTCACTATTGTATCAGAAGTGGAGGGCGCACCTGATAAAATCGTGCGAGACCTTTTTGAAGTGAATTTTTGGGGCGCCTTGAATGTAAGCAAGGAGGCAGTTAAGTTCTTTCGTGAGGAGAATAGGCCGATGAGGGGGAGGCTCCTGCAAATATCATCTTTGGGAGGAATCACATCAATACCGGGGGTACGGTGTATTATTCCGCAAGGTAAGTGGTTGCGGGATGTCATTTGATCTTCATGATCATGCTGATCATACCGCAGCAAATTTGGTGCGTTTCCTGGAACGGTTATGGTTGTCGACGGAACTAAATCGATGATGATAGCACTAGAAAGCCTGAGTGAGGGCCTCGCAAAAGAGCTTCATCCTAGCTGGAACATGAAGGTAAGTACACCGGGCACTTTTCTGCGACATTCTCTTACATTGTCGCGGGGGTTGTAGGTAACCATACTTGAGCCGGGACCATTCTTCACAAAGGTGTCAAGGAAAACATGACGACCATCCCTGCCCATCCTGCTTACACAGATCCTTCGCTGCCGTCGATGAGATGGCGCACCATTTCTACAAATCCTGACGAAGTGTTCGGTGGCGACCCCAACAAATTTGCCGTGGTGTACAGGGTAGTAAACTTGGAGGACCCTCCATTGAGGCTTCCCATCCACTCCGAGATTTTAGAGGTTTTTAGAAAAAAAGGCAAAGCATTTGCTCGAGACTGCAGATAAATGGGAGTCATGGTCAGAGGACGTGTTGCTGAAAGATTGAAGTTTGTGTATGCAAGATTTTCACTACATACAACTGATGTTTGTGGGCAAAAATTGCCAAGTACTAAAAGCCGAACCTTCAAAATATTCGATCACGACAACTTCCACCCTTTCAAATACCGACTACGACCAGGGGCTCCACCTAACGTTGACGGTTTTCAGAATCGTCCGAAGGTTCCAAATCAGCACGGCGAAATCACCAACGATCAACATGAGCGCGAAAGTGGAATCCTCGACAGGTTCAGAAGTTGAACCTAGTCCCGTCAAGCCTCCGGGTATCCGAATGCGTCCCGCATCAGATACGCCGGCAGATCATAACGCGACGCACGTTCCTGACCCTAATCATTCTAATGTACGCGGAAAGCGGCGCACGGCCATATTCATCCAAGACGAGTGTCTCCAACACCGATTCATACGTTCTCGTGACGCCTCTGGCATTTTCGAGCGCCCTGAACGACTTCATGCAGTCAAGTTGGGTCTTGCTGCTGCTATTGCGCGCATCGAGGGCGCTGAACCTGTTGTAAATGTCGAAGCGCTTTCACTCGCGCACACAGCAAGCACAGACGAAGGCGATCTAGCAGCAGCGATGGCCCGCATGGCGATTGCACCTACCACTGCCTCGACCCTCAGCTCCCAACTCCGTACGGCATCGGTTACGATCCGGAGGTCTTCCGCGTCCGTCCGCCTCCTTGATCATGCCGCCGTCAAATACGTCCATGGCGACATTGAGGGGGACGTCTATCTCGAAAATCTCATTACCTGGGCGCGCAACAGCAAAGAGAACATCGCCAAAAATGGAACGGAAATTCCAGAAGGAGTTCCACCTCTCGATCTATACCGTCGGTGCTTCAGTGCTTCTGTGTCTGTTACTTTCCTCATATTCTTTATTTTTTTTACATGTCTCTATACCTTTTTCCTTTGGGTACAGTCTGTCCTGGTTCTATTGACGCAATTCAAGGCGCGGTGGGGGCTGTGTGCGAAGCAGTTGACGGGAGCGTGACAGCTACACGTGGGCCGCGGCAACTTCAAGCTCCTAGTGGACTGGACGACCATTGCGAACGAGCCTTCGTGGCGATCAGACCTCCTGGGCATCATTGTGGTGAAGACACGCCTTCTGGATTTTGCTTCATTAATAATGTTGCTGTCGGCGCTGCACACGGTATGCCTCATTTGCGCAGCCGTTCCTTCTCTCACGTATGCAATCTCAGCGCATTTGAACCACGGCATGCAGAGAATTGTAATCCTTGATATTGACTTACATCACGGTTCTTTCTCGCCCTCGATGTCAGTGCATTTTCCAGAATAACACCACTTTTCTTTGTAGGAAACGGGACCCAGTCAATTGTATGGCAGATAAACGAGGAGACATATCAAAAAACCCTGGGGTCAGAGTCGCCAGATGATGACGCACCGCCTGCGAAACAAGGGCCACGGTTATTTTATGGATCCATACACGATGTCCTGTCCTTCCCCTGCGAGGTTTGTGACCCAGCATGACATGATCATCTCTATTAACCGAACCGCAGGATGGTAAATCAGAAATGGTTCAAGCAGCTTCTACATCGATCCATGGTCCTCACGGACAATACATCGAAAACATACATCTTCAAAAATATGATTCAGGAGCCCACTTCTGGGCCGTTCTTTACCCACGATATCTCAACCTTTTACATCGAGCACGCGATTTTTTGGACGAGACTGGTGGTCCTGGCGATGACGTCATCATATTCATCAGGTTTGTCAAGTCTGCAATCTTCCACATGTTATACTGATCTGGATACTATCATCCGATAGCTGTGGGTTCGACGCTGGCGAGCATGAGTTTCCATCGATGTCTCGCCATAACCGCAGGGTGCCCGTCGGTTTCTACCACCGGTTCACTCGCGAGACATGCGAGCTAGCTAACGAATACGCCAGTGGCCGGGTCGTGAGCGTCCTTGAAGGGGGCTACAGCGACCGCGCACTGACGAGTGGTGCCATGGCTCACCTCTGTGGCCTTGTGGATGTCACGAGCCAGTCGACGTCTGGTGACCATTCCGACGGCTGGGTTGACCCCTCGTGGTGGAGCGAGAGTAATCTTATCAAGGTGCAAAATCCCACTAGATATCTTAACACACCAGCATCTCACTCGCCCCTCGCAGCTAGAGAAAGTCTCCAAATCCCGAAAAACCGTACCTTCGCGCGCAAGCATGGACGAATGGCTCGCTCGTGCCGTAGGTCTTCTCTCCGTGCTCAACGGGGGTGATTCCTCCGTCAAGCAGACGTTCTCCCGGAGTGCAAGAGCGGGTGCTGATACGGGTATATCTGCCTCTCTGGCGTCCATGACGCTTCGCGAGCGCAAAAAACCCATGTTTGACGGTGCTCGAGCAAGAAACGCACCGCCAGACCCGGCACGCACTGGCAAGAACGCGGGCAGGAGCGTGTCTATGCCGGCTACACAGGATTTTGAGTGTACGGGCGCCCCGGCGACCAGTGTCACTACATCCAGAGCTCCGTCGGCTGGTGTGTCCGGGTCCGAGTCAGGTCGTGAGGCCTTGTCGCACGGCACAGAGCAAAAGAAACTGCCGCGAGTCATTCTACATGTTCGACCGCCTGCTGAGGCCTAATTGATTATAGTATAGCCTGGGTAGTGTACTGTTTTTGTCATATAGGTACGAAATAATTGTGATGGTGGAAGTGTGTGGTGGAAGTCGACTGCTCCTTATAATATGATGCATGACTTGATGAAGGCGTAAAAAAATGGGAAATTCGGTCCATGACACAACTTTTACATCGAACAAATTCAGGGTAGGTAATCAAATCATACATAGGTATATACGACAATTTAAACAAAAGTCATATTAATACATTCTGTTCACGCAGCATGGTGCATCGTCATCTTCTCAAGCCTTGGCTCGCTTTACTTCCCATTTAACTTCATTTCCCTCCCTTGAAAGTACAATGACTCGCCCTGAGGTATCTTCCCAATGATCCAATCGCCGCAGCCTCGGACACTTGTTCCCAAGAACCCCTGCAACCTTATCGTTCCTGCGTACCCTGCTCAGTTCAGATGGAGAGAGCGACATGGGAGAGGAAGTCGCAAGCGTCGCAAGTGTCAGCGTCGAGACCTCATAGAAGAATTTGACGCCGATGAACGTCGTCAATTCCGTCAGTGGCGCAAGGACCGTCACCCATTCTGACACGTTGGTGGCGATACCCATCCCGACATGGAGCGCCGCGGCGGCTCTGCCCGTCGGCACGTCATTGCGCCGAAGTCCGTGCGACTGTGACTGGGACGCCAAATCGTGGCCCTCGTTTGAACGTTCCTGCTTGTTCACGTCTAAGTAGGTAAGTCTAGGGACGCAGTCGACGAGTCGTTTGATATCCTCAACATCGTTCCATCCAGCGAGTTCCATGCGTTTCACTGAGCGTCCGCACCGTTTGAGACTGGAAAGGAAGGGACCGTCCCACTCAAAGCCGGAGAGTGTGATCCCTTTAAGGACCTCCAGTGGGCGCGGGACGTCAGTGGGACAGTTCAGGATCGCGGTCGCAATCGTTTTGCCGCATCTAAGCTCGCGCAGTTTGGGAAGTGCGTTTGGAGGAAACACCAACGAGCACCCGCTCCCCGCCATGGCTTCGGTTGCGGATGCGGATCTATCGAGAGGAAGATCTAAATGGAGCACCTCGAGGTTGCCATGGGCAGCGAAAAAGATGGAAGCGGCTTCAAGGCTGTGCGTGGAGAAGCAGCGAAGATTGGTGAGAGAGAGGGAGCGCAGTGCAGGCCAGCGTGAACAGAGAAAGAAGTCATCTGCAGCGGGGAGATGTTGACCTTGACCACGCCGGTGTTCATAGCCAATATTCAAAGACTAGTATAGAGATAGTCAGTCTGAGCACCAGGTGTAAAACATCGCTTACTTCGAGGTTGGGACAGCTCGTGAGCATGCCCGAGATACGCGCTAATGCTGGTGTTTTGGTAGAGCCGAACACGTGTTTCGTAGCTTGGAGCGCAACGCTTTTCAATTCGGGTAACTGAGACATGCTTGAGTCAAAAGTGCGATATAATACGGCGAGACTCACAACTGAAACGGACTTTGGATTGGTTGACTTAGACTTGTCGGGAGTATGTGGCAAAAATACTAGGTTATTGTTGATGGTAACCTGAGAAAGTGTGTGACACCTCATCAATGTCTTCCAGAGGTTGTCTATGGATATCGTTGAGTGGTTACAAGACCAGTGAAACGATTGAAGCGAAGTCATCTTGGTAAGCGCCGAGATGAAAAGTCTCTCTTGCTTCAAATGCAGCGCAAGCTCATCGTCTGATGATTCTAGATCGGTGTCCGTCTTCATGATATCCACAGGAAAAACGGGCAATTTCGAGGAGCGCTCGTCAATGATTTCTATTGTGCGGACATTACGCGCAAGTGCCCGGTTGACAATCAAATGATTCCAGAGACTGATGGAGCTGGCCTTTGCGCATACGACACGATAGTCATAGTGCCTCGGGAAAATGACAGCGTGCAAACGACGACAGGAGAGCGCGAGAGCAAGCAGGTCCCGCTTAGCGTCAATATGAAATACGATGCCGTCAAGAATCTCGGTGGGCTGGTTGGTGAGTGTGCGACGGGATGGAGAAAGCCCGACAAAGGGTTCTATGATGGTGAGAAGGTGTATAGAGAGTTTGTGTTCAACTGGAGTGAGTTTGTACTGGCAGCTACCGACGCGAGCAGCAAGCGACCCAATGAGTCTGCGGAGGGTATTTATGGCGTGGAAAGGGTCGGTGCGGTCATAGGATAGCGTATTAGTGTCCACTAGCAGTGGTCGTCGAAGTGCACACTTGGGAGTGGGCGGGAACGATTTTTTCGCCTTGGATGGGGGAGCCATCAACGTATGAAGCGCTCTGCCCTTGATCGCCTGGGAACATCAATCCATCAATGAATTATCCGCTTCTACGGTGATCAACGTGCATAAATCACGTGATCGCGATATCGTATACTATATACATTCGAATCATCCTGTCGATATGGCTGCATGTAGAAAGGGTGCCGAAGGACACGCCGAGACCCCGCCCACGAAGATAGTCTATTTGTTTGCACAAGCGTCGATCTTTGTGCTGATGAACCAGCGGAGGCGATGGCCACAAAGGATGTCACGGAGTCTGTTATCAGGGAGTCCAGGCAGTCGGACGATGCGGACCCTCTCATAATAACGCCATACCAAATGGTACCGCCGGACAACGCGTAGTTACCGCGAGGTCGTTTGGAGAAAAAGCTGCGCAGAACAGGGCGAGGAGGGAACGATTCAGAAGCTGTGTAGAAGAAAAGGGTACCCTGATGCTTACTAATCTGGGCAGCCAATAAAAACATCACATGATCATTCGCGTCGTTCGACCTCTTCACCATGGACGACTTCGACGCGCACTTGTATTCCATCGACGACGATCCAGAACTGTTTGAATATGAAGGAGAAAGCGACAATGACGTGCTGGATAACATAGACGATGAAAAATATCCTGGAGACTCTGCTGTTGTGCTTGTCCCAGCGAGCTCCCCGACGCGGCGTGATAGGAACGAGTCAGACAATGGTGACGAGACGCGCGCGGAAGAGAGTTCGACAGCATCGGAGTTGATGACAAAGTGTAACAGGTTGGATCCTATATTTCGTTTGCCCTGCTCACACGTGGTTCTCAACCAAGTTATCTAGATTGTTGGCGGAAAGTGCGTATCATAAACTGACCAGGTTCAAAAACATGCTTACCGAGTCAGAATTTGGGTTTTCCGGATACAAGGGCAAGCAGAAAGAGATTATTCGGGCCGCTATCTCAGGTGAATAGGCAGTTCACTCGTGGTGGTGCCACTTGGATAAATGCACCGCCTAGGCACAGACGTTTTTGTTCTTGCCCCAACGGGAATGGGAAAGGTGGGCCTAGTATAAATTGTACCTATCAAAGAGTTTGGTGTCCTGAGAGTTGACAGAGTCTTTGCTTTCAAATACCGGCTGTCGCAGAGGGTGTAGGTCATTCGATTGGATTCGGAGGATACTGACAAACACCTGGGATACAAGTGGGGTGTCTCAGTAATCGTATCTCCACTCCTTGGTGAGATTCATGACTTAACCATTTTCCGGAGAGCAAGCTCATGCGTCCGGTAGCTTTGATGAAGAATCGTGACTATAATTTGGCCAACGTCTAGCTTCAACCCTGTTAACGATCCTGCAGAAGTAACGAATCTTCGTGGCAAAGGGATATTGGCTGTCTCACTGACATCTGAGACGACCAAGGGAGAGAAATTTGAGGTATGTATTTTCTTCCATACGACGAAGCAAAGTAAGTAAATGCTTCTAGATTATCCGAGACCTATCATCAAAGAAACCCAAAAATCGCCTACTTTACAGTTAGTCGATTTGTGTCAGGTGACGCTCACCTTGACACGTCCATTTCCTAGTAACTCCCGAAAAGCTTTGTACTCAAGACTTCTTGCATACCCTCACCACTGTGTATAGCAATGGCAGATTAAGTAGGCTTGTGATCGACGAAGTATGGTTTTATCAGAGTATGTCTGATCTGATCTAGACGTCCTTCCAGGCACATTGTATCTCCGTGAGCCTAATTCTGACAAGTCATGCGAGCGTCCCATTCATTGTCCGATAGGAATGGGGTCACGACTTTAGAGAAGAGTATCGTAAACTTGGTGCTTTCCGTGCACGTTTCCCAGGGGTTCCCATCATGGCTTTAACGGCGACTGCTACAAAGAAGTACTCACCGAACTGTTTGACTTATTTTGTACGCTTACCGTACCAGTGTCCAGCGAGACATTATTCGGAGTCTGAAGATGGTGGAAGATAACCTCTTTGTAGCTGTTCATCCATTTAATCGTCCGAACATCTACTATGAGGTATGTTGGCCCATTGGACACAATTTTTCTATTGATAGTAGGCGTGGTGCTTAGGTACGATACAAGTCGGCGCCGGAATCTATATCTCTTATGCAAGATATCTTGGAGTTCATCGAGACATTGCACCGACGTCGCGGTCGCCCAACCTCGGGCATCATCTATTGTAGGAAACGAGAAATGTGCGATGAGCTTGCGAATTACCTCCGTGGGAAGGGATTGAATGCTCGACCATATCACCGAGGGATCAGGTGAGTAGTTGGTCGGTGTGACCAATGATGTTAATGTCAACATTTCTGGTGATAAACAGCTCGAAGACACTAAACAAGACGCTTCACGAGTGGGAAATGGGTGGAAATAGCGAAAGTGGTGTTGATGTGGTGAGTCGTCTTTGCTAAGTGAGCTCGACTCGGCTCATATTTCTTTGGAAGGTTTGTGCAACGATCGCTTTTGGAATGGGGATCGATAAGAGCGACGTCCGGTATGTGACTTGGCTATATCTGACTTGAGTATGATCGGTTAGCTGGCTTAGATATATCATCCACTATGATCTTCCGAAGAGTATAGAAGGTGAATGAATATAACATAATCTGCAATAGTTATCTCACAGATTTCAGGGTATTACCAAGAAACAGGTTGGCAATCTAAAAGTTGGCATTCCTCCAGTTAATTCGCTGTGGTAGGGCGAGCAGGTCGAGATGGATTGGTAAGTTCAACTGTATTTTCTTGTTTACTTGGTTGACTGCTTTACCGCTAGCCTTGTCGCTGCATACTATACTACTGTAAGCCATTGCCATTGGGAATTGCCGCTTGCTAACACTGTTATCAGCACGCGAGGACGCCCTCCGTCTTCGAAAATTGGTGTCGAGCGCCCATGCTAGAAGACAAGATGCCGCCTCTGCTAAAAACTGCCCTGAGCCAAGTCAAAGATCGATTGACAGTTTGGGGGCGGTGTGTCCATTTACATGAAATCAGTGCCTGTACAACCATTTATACCCCATGATTTTATCCCTCTACAGCTAATTAGTTATGCCGAAAACGTTGCAACGTGTCGACATGTAGTATGTGTCGCACTCTCTCAGCGTGTGGTATGAGTTGATGCATGTCCCAAGTCAATATGCAGATACTTTGGCGAGATCATCGATGCGACGAATGATGATGTCATGGAGAACATCTGCGACAAGATGTGTGACGTGCGTCTCTTTTCATCGCGCCTTTTCCAAGTTTTTGATGGTCCATCACGTTGTTCTTGATGTGTTCATTTAGGTATGCAAGTTCCCAGACAAGACACGACAGCGGCAAACAGATCTCTCAGAGGAGGAATATGCCGCAGCGGTAATTTCAAGGTCTGCTTGGAACGCTGGGTACGAGGACGATGAAGGGTCTGAAGTGCAAAAGCCTGTACAACAGCAACTTGCGCCAGTGTCTGCGACAACGCTTGCGAGCGGGCCCAGCCGAGGTCAGAAGACCCTCTGGGAGTGTCTCGACTCGTTACCGGCTCAGGGGTTTAAACGACCCAGCGCTCACGGACGGGATAAGCTCTTACCCAACTCGAAAAAGGCCAAGGTAGAGCAAACAAAGAATGAACGGACCGCAACATCCCCCCGTCCATCTGGCTTGAATAACGGTTTTGGTGCGAGCAAAACTACCGGGGTTCCCTTAAGCATGCCACGTCCACTCAGTACGTTTATGCTTCCGTAGCCCTATTTCTCGTCACTCACCGAGGGTTGGTATTGTTCAGTCACGCGTCCGTATAGTTCAGCAAATAGTCTGAGGAAGCCATTCAAAACACCCTTTAAAGTCCCCAGCGAAACCCCGACTCTTGTTACGAAAACAAATGACCAGGCTCCGACGCACGATCAGGAACGCTCTGCATCTTCCGCGCCGGTTCGGAATACACATAAATGTGGAGAGAATGATCAGGACGATGTAGAAATTGTCGAGGTGAGGACCAAGCATGAGCCTTTTTCAGATCAACATGGCGCAGAGGACAAAAGTAAGCCAACTGAATTTAGCTTCGTAATCGCCACCCCATTGTTCTGACACTTTGTCTGTAGTGGAGTTGGACGTCGAGATTCCCGAGGTCGAGATGGAATTGGAAGCGAGCTTCTCACATAAAATACCTGTAGGTATTCCCTGCTTTGTACAAGGTTCCCAGCTCACACGCCCCAAGCTCGAAACACGCACGAGCGCGTTCGACACGCTCCGCAGGGCCCTCCATCGGGTCTTTTCTCCCGGTGATGACACTGCCTGGAGCAAACTTGCTTGTGTCCCAACAAAGTCGGAGGGCAGGTATGTGGCTTACATGCGAGAATGAGAGCCACGTTGCTGAATCGACAACGCTACGATCAGGACGCTCGTGCTTGCAGCCGCAGCCAAGAAACTCGAACATGGGATCCATATGATGTGTGCGACGCCCTCTGGGTATGAAGCGCGCGTCGTGCAGAAGCGACGGGCAGTTGGAGACATGGGCGAAAGGGAAATCCAGGATGAGGATGTAAAAGAGATCATGGATGCATTGAGAACCGGGGTCGACTGGTGCAATAAGATGCACAAGGCAGATGGACCGGCAATTTAGGCAGCGGATCGCTCTCGATGTTCAGACGATACCTGTGTTGTGAAACGAATTTCGACGATACTAATGGGAATGACAGGGTGTTAAATCTTCGAGATATTGGCGGAAATTATTATTTGGCTGGGGTTGATTTAGTGCCGACACTCCTGGGTCATTGGGCCAGGAAGCACCTTTCCATCACTGCCAACGGGTCTGCCACGTTCCCAAGCAACTTGGACATCTTCTGTCCCGCCGTCCAATGTGCATGCATCAACAGCGTCTTCGGCGATGGCAGCTTCATCGTCTGCAAAATTTGCCGGCAGATGCACCGCATGGAAACTATGTGCCCACCCTGTCATGCACCAAAGGATGTCCTTTCCAATCACTTGTATGTCCGGGGGCCACGTGTTTCCGCCTGCCATGCTGCCAAGATAGATCAAGAGCGTGTCAAGCCAGACATAGATTGTCTGACTCGGGTCATCCGGCACGGGTATTCCTCAGGCAATGCAGTCCTTTGGTCGGGATATTGACAGGTCCTCGGGCTTCGTCGCAAGATCCTGCATGACCGTGTTCCGGCACACATCCGGACACACGCCGTGCACTGCAGATCCATCCTCGGTGCTGGGGTTGCGTTGGTGGGCAGCATGGTGGGTGAGGAGGGGCATGCAGAAGCGGGATAGGCGAAACCTTGCTTCCAAGCCCCATACATGGCGTGTGAATTTTCCATTTCAGATGAGACTTTAATGCATAACTTGGCAACTTGGCATGATGGCTGCTTGCAACCACAGCTCAAGCCCCATCAGCAACATTCCCAGTGACATGCCCCACCTTCCAGACCATGGGCACTGGCACATATGGTAAGATGCATCAGGCAAATGCCAAGCCCAAGAAAGCATGATCATGATCACCCTTGTCTCACCCACATAAAAAATTCAGATGTGCACCACAGTTGGACCAGGAAGGCATGTCAAAGCTGATGCATTCTGTCAAGCCATTTTCCCAGTGGGATTCCACTTATGATGCCACTTGTGTACCTCTGACCATACAGTAGGTATGAAAGGTGCAACATTTTCTGCACTGTGAACTGGTTTGCATGTTTGTGTTGGAGTTGCCAAACCAATTCATTTCATCACTGCACATGACAATGTATCTATCACTTTTGATGGGAAAGTGATTCATACCAACACACTATACAAATTGACTATGGTGAAAGGTAAGTTTCCAATGCCATTTTGTTAGTCACAAGGAAGGCAAACCTAGTCATCATTGTCTTCAAAATAAAGGTTGGCACCAGGAAACTCAGCCTTGATAACATCCCAGAGCCAGTACATTGGTGAACCAAATGTGACATCAGTGGAGTTGGTTGAACCTGCACCACTGGTGAGAAGAGCAACAAACTTGCCATGAGCATCAACAATGATAGATCCAGAGTCCCCACCCCTGGAGAAGTGATTTGATTTGTTGTTGTAGGAATAGACTGCTGCCTCCATTGAATCATGGTGACCCAGGGTGAAACAATGATGAACATGAGACTTAAATCCATTCAAACACCCAATTGTGATGAGTGTGGTCTGGCCATATTTTATAACATATTGCATGGGCTTGCCTCTATGATCTTTATTGTTGGGTGCATATATTTCTTCAGCAGAAAGAATGTCTTGCAGCTTGAGGAGATAATCAAATGGATAATCAAAATCAGACAGGGCATTGATGCAAGGGTATATCATGTCAACAAACTTGCTGGCATCAATATTGGGGCCTGGAATATGAATGCTTGAAAGTTAGATTAGACATTTTCAGATGGATCAACACATACCTAAGTCAAGCACATTCCCCTTGAAGTTCCATAAGAACTTCTTCTCATCAAGCTTGATGGCACAAACATCCTTTATATAATCATAAGGAGGAGTAGAAAAACTAACAGGAGGTGCCCAGATAGCATGTCCAATGACCTGATCCTCTGGATTTGACCACTGCATATCCATCTTTATGTAGAACTTCTTAAGCTCCTCAATTGCTGTTTATGTCTTGTTCAGTTGATGTTGATGCTCCACCAGCTGACATCCTTCCTGCTCAGCATCAGGACTACCATCCACTGACCTTGCTGTTAAAGTTGTAATCCCCTTCTTCAAGATAGAAACTGTGGTATTCAAGTTGCCAATTTTGCTCTGAATAGATATGAGCAAGTCTTTAAAAGCCTTGATGCCCATGAGGACAACCTTCTTCTCAGGCCCAGCTTTGTAGATGTTATCAGAATGGTATTCATCTGCTCATCTGTTTGGAAAAAAAGAACACACCAGTATAGGAGCATAAATTACAGTGACTCCCAAAACTGTTATAATGTGCTAACCCTAACATGGTGTGCAAAGTGCACCACAAACACCCATGGGAATTACACTTAGCATTGGTGGGACAAATAGTAGTACACACCCCTGGCTACCTATCGGACCCTGGGTCATGTGATTCCATCCAGGAATGGCAGAGATATGGCCATTTTAAAACAAGAACTCCATTGTAACAGTTTTGGGACTTTCAGTAATGAATATGGTATTTGGTATTTATCAGTACTTGGTATATCCTCCTTTGGCTTTAATGACTGCCTGAATCCCCCTAGGCATGCTTTCAATCAATCCCTGACACACCTCAGCTGGTATCTTCTCCCATTCCTCTTGAGTTCTTCTCCACAACTCCTCCATCCCCTTAGAGGGCTTCTCATATCTGCAAGCTTCCTTTTGAGGTAAAGCCAGACATGTTCTATGGGGCTAAGGTCTGGAGACTGTGCAGGCCATACCATAGTCTTAAATTCCTGCTCTTCTAGCCACTCCTTGACCTTCTTGCAGGTGTGCTTGGAGTCATTATCCTGCTGAAAGATAGTATCAGGAGGATTAAACTCATAAAACTCCAGGGTATTCTGGAGTTCATCCTTCAAAATTTGAAGGTAAAGGTCACCATCCATCCTACCATCAATCTTGGCAGCATATCCAACCCCATTCCAGGTCATACAGCCCCACATCATCAAGGAACCACCACCAAACTTTACTATCCCCTTCATCAACCTGTCACTAAGTCCCTCTCCTGCCTTTTTCCATGCCCATTTGCACCCATCTGACCCTAGGCAATTGATTTTGGTCTCATCTGACCATATTACCTGCTTCCAATCATCCAGAGTCCAGTCTTTGTGTGCATAGGCAAAGTCCAATCATGCTTTGTGATACTTTGTTGAGAGTAGAGGTTGTTTAGACTTGAGTACAGCCTTCATATCAACATTTTTCAAGTGATGATGGACTGTATTAGGATGGAGGGATTGGTTGGTGATGGTGGAGAGGGTTTTGGTGACCTGAACAGCATTCTCTGCCTTGTTACTAGTGATTAGACACACAACACACTGGATATCAGTAGAGGAAAGCTTGGATGGATGGCCTCCAAGTGACTTCTGAAGGGTAGAATACTCCTTGGAATGAAGTCTGGAGATGGTAGCAGTACTCAGACCAGTACTGGATGCAATAGAGTGGACAGAGAGACCAGAATCCAGCTGAAAGAGAATAGTATGTTTTTGGATATCAGAGAGAGGTCACATGATGATAGTGGTTGGAAGTTAAGAAGCATGGGAACATTTTCAAGCTCAGACATCATGCACATATGTGTATCTTTGTTTGTGGCATCAAACAACATCAACTATCAGTTCATTTCATAGAGATCCTATGATTCATAACAAAAGTCCCAAAACTGTTACAATGGAGTTCTTGTTTTAAAATGGCCATATCTCTGCCATTCCTGGATGGAATCACATGACCCAGGGTCCGATAGGTAGCCAGGGGTGTGTACTACTATT
>JBBPLE010000591.1:5276-19451 GCA_038089675.1 Boletales sp. KT-2023b | reverse complement strand
GTCATCGTGGATCGAAACCGTCCGCGGGAGTACATGGCCCGTGACGAGTTCCCCGGCACCAACGACGACGGCAACGTCCACAGCAACGTCCACGGCAACGTCCACGACAACCACGACGACGTCGGCAGCCTCGCCTACGAGTACGGCCTCGTCGGGAAACTGTGCTGGCATCTCTGCGTGGGCGAGCAACGTCGCTGTAAGTGCATAGCATGTTGTGTGGATCGTCATGCTGACGTTGTCTTCATCTGCTGTAGTATACCAGTGGTGCCCAGGTAACATACAAGTGCGTATCGCGCGCGGTGGTGTGTGAAGAGACTAATCGGTGATTGTTAGCGGTGACCTCTGGACTGCGAACCAGTGGAACGAGGCCGAGACGCCAGGAGGTAAGCGCGTTTTTTTTTGGTCCTGCTAGGCGATGATGGCTCACATCATCTTCGAGGCGCCGCCGGTGCCTGGAACAATGACGGTGCGTGCACGTAATGAAGAACGCCATGATCGACCAGCAAAGACGCGACGCGTGTACGATATGGGTGACGTAGTGATTGGATTCGCGGCTCCGAAATGTATTCTTCGTGTTTCAATTGTTCGTGTGTGTTATTAGTGGCTTTTTATAGATGTATGAATAGTAGTGTGTAGGATGCTCACCATGGCCATGGAGCCTTGCAAGTGATGATGCGCGTAGAGTGATCGCTCCCCGAGCATTCGCGGTAATGGGGGTAGAGAGTTCAAGGCAGACGCCAAAGTGGCATGTTACCGGGATTTGGGCCCTGGTCACTGTGGAATGGGTCATGAACAACTTGGGGACACGAGGGGAGAGATTCAGAAGGGGATGCGGATAGGTTTACTTCCCATGGTAGTGGGTTAATGTTCTATAAGAATGTACGACCGGTTAGAACAGCTGACTGTAGTCGTCTTGTGCAGACCGCATGTCTGAGACCGCTTGGGGGACAGACACGATGGAAGGGGGGTCAAGTTCACAGCGTACTACTTCTCGGCCGTCCACGAGGTTGGAGATAGGCGAGTGCATGGGGCCTCTGCGCGCTCACCTGTTCTAAGCCACGCTGTCACAGGCACGGACGGAGCTACAACGATACAGGCTATGCGTGGCACCGTGCTGGATAAGCACACGTCTATATCTGGCGCCAAAAAAAAAAAGAGGAACACATGTCCAGCACGCCCGCACGAATGCACATTTTTATCGACCGGAAGACGTGAGCGCAAAAAGGAATGGGGGATAGGTGGGCTGGACCGGGAGTTGATTTGATTTTGATAGCGCATCTAGCCGTGACTATCGGCGAGCGCAAGGAGGCGTGCGAGTGATGGATGGACAATAAGTGACGAAACAAGGCAAGTGCGACTCGAAGATGCATCACGTTCCCTTAATCGGTCATATGCACAGTGTTGGTCGTGTGACACGAAATTATGGACCCTGCGTTTCGTCTGGCGGAAAATGACAGTGATAGACGATGCGCTCGTCGTTTTACCATCCGAGTCCATATTTGATGCGAGGGCCAAGCGGGCTGGAATACCGGACAAAGTGGTAGACGGTCCAAGGTCTTGTTTGGGGGGACGAGACAGGTCGTGTGAGCGCTGTGGGGCCAAAGAACATCCGTATCGCCATCCTGTGTGCCTATCTGATCAAGGTTGTGGTCTATAATAGACCAGGTCAACAGTTGTGCTATACCGAAAGAGCATAAATACCGGCAAATAGCGTCCCCCTTTACCTTCGTACTGCCATGACTGCCAAACACCCCGACCTCGTCAAACCACGCATTCTCGCGCGCGCCAGGACATTCTTTGCTGTCTTGGGAGGTGTCTATCTCCTCATTGTACTTCTCCTGACGGTCCCATTCATTCAATCCCAGTGAGCAGGCTTTCGACAGTTTCCCATGGATCAGCCAGACAACTTACGTCGATATCGCAACCAAAAGTATCATCTTTATGCATGGATTGAAAGTGCCGTTGGGTGCACAATTCGATGCACCCGAACGCTATGGCTTAGCGCGTATGTCACATTGTTAATACTTGTCGGTCAACGCTCACAACGCGAGGCAGCCGGAAAGACCTTCAATTTCAAAATCCCCACCCCGGATAACCACACTCTCGGGGCATGGTTCATGCTTTCAGATCCCTACTATCGCTCGTTGCCCTTTCCGCCGACATCCTCTGCGGCCGAGGCGCATCTGACCGCGGCACTGCGTACGCGTCCTACCGTGCTCTTCCTACACGGAAACTCTGCCACCCGTGCAACCGCTGGTCGTGTTCAATATTACAGTGCCTTCACATCCAGGTTGCAAGCCAACGTATTAGCCATTGACTATCGGGGGTATGGCGACAGCCCAGGCTCACCGAGCCAACGTGGTCTGACTACGGACGCACGTGCAGCTTTTGACTGGTTGATTAACAATGGCGCCACCCCAAAAGACGTTCTCGTCGTAGGACACAGCCTAGGCACTGCTGTGGCGTCGTCTCTGGCAGTCTCTCTTTCGGAAGAGACGGTCCGATTCAGAGGGCTAGTGCTGATGGCACCATTTACTTCCATGTATACCCTTGTGGATACCTATAGTATATTCGGCATATTTCCGGTCCTGCTTCCGTTGACCATGATACCTGGCGCTGCTGGTGAGTACGTTGTGTCTCGGGGATCGACTTGGCATTGACCATTTCCAGAACTCTACAAAACATTCCTTCATCACAAATTCGATACCTTATCGATCATTACGGTAAGCCTTTCATCCACTTCCACACGGGCTCGACGATCGAACTTGCGTTGCAGAGAGTCAAAGTTCCCTTGTTGATTGTACATGCAGAAGATGACTTCGATATCTCTCACACGCATTCAGACGCTCTCTTTGATGCGCTTCTAGACCCGTTTTTGCCCTCCGTTGACCCAATTCCACGTGAGCCGGAGTTGTGGACAAAGGAGCAGTGGAGAATATACCAGACGCAAATGTCGACAAAGCTCGCCGCACGCGACGGTATGCTGAACAGGACGGAGATCCCCCACTTTGGTGTCATGGACGTATTTTCAGCGCCCGGCGAAAAGATCGTGCTTTTAAAGACTCTCACAGGGTCGCACAATGACATCGGTGCCTTGGAGGGCACCCACGAAGTCATGCGAAAACTGTTTTTGTTGGGGTGACTCTCTTTGACTCGTCTACTTGGGGAGTATACCATGATGTTCGTCTCTGCTCTTGCAGGAGCCAAAGCGTTTCCGTGTCTACTTGCACGGATACATACCTCCGTTGAAGTATTCGTAACGCATTGTCTAGATGTCTACCTCATACAGGGGATTTGCACTTACCAATTCATCCATTTTGGTTCCTGGAAGTAATGTGCATCTTCGAGTGGATACGTGTGACAATCAAGTGGCTTTTGGGAGTGTCGCACGTTATACGGACGACGATGTTTTCCTCTCGATTACCGCTTTGACGAGCAAAAGGAGAAATTGCATCGAGCTCGTGCATTTGTAATTCACGTGGAAAGAAATTTCGGTACAGGTGATGGATTCATCCACTGTCCTGGGGAGCGTTTTGTTCCAAGTAAGCCAGCCCAACACCCTTGAACTTACGTAGCAGCACTCGTACATAGTGGCGTCTTTTTGTAGACAGTCACATGCCTTGATAGTGTTAGATTCTGCAAAAAGAGGCGCGGTTTGAGAAGGATTCAAGAGACGCAACTCAGCATGTTGCAGGCTGCCTTGAGCCCCGCGAAGTGGCCATCCCAGAAGAAAGCGAGAACCAGAGGGTCAAGAGGACGCCGAAAGGCGCGACCAAATGTTGCGTGTAATTTGTCAAGGTCAGGGAGAAATGGATTTGGGTGTAGCTGTCTAGCAAAAGGCATACGCCTTATAGGACAATAAACGCGGGAAAAAAATCGATCCGGGGGGGTGGAAAGGCCGATTGTTGGACGTTCGTTCGTTTCCGAATTTCAAACCATCCCAGCGATAATTCGAAAGCTCAAATGGGCCCAGGAGTCAAAGGAAGCTGCTACTCACTTCAGTGGGTACTAGTCGACAGTCTTGGTGTTGCCGAGGTGTTGCCGGGTGTCGCGGACTGCTCATGACAGCACCCGTCCCACTGAATCATAGTGTATCTTGAAAGGGGACTTGATGTAGCAGTGGACGTGGACGTGGACTTTTTACTGGTCGCACAGATCCTAGTGACCGTTAGTTGTCAGTTCAGTTCCACTCAGACGAAAGCATCGAGGGTTGTTGAATGAAGGTGATATCAATAAACCATAACTGAACAAGTAATTCTTTACACGGACATCCTCTGACTATGCCGTCAGTCATCCACGTCCCGCATAAGGTACACCCGTTGCCCTGATAAAAAGTACACGTTAATAAATGGATCAAGTCTCAGAAAATTAAATACGCGCACATAATATTCATATCCAATACCGTTACTGAGTTCGGAAGACCAGCGAGATGCACGATCGTCTGAGCGACGTATACGGGATCAAACGTGGGTTCGACAACGCGGCGCCCGTCGGGCTGGAGTGCACCGAGGGTGTGTCCCGCTGCCATATTTGTGTGCGCATTTCCTGTGCGTTATAAAGGTTCACAAATCGTACCCGTGGGAGCAAGGAAGAACGTACCAATATCGATTTGAGTCACAGAGATGTCGTATTTTCGGCCTTCGATCGCACTGGACTTGGTCAGTCCCGATACAGCGTGCTTGGAGCACGCGTACGCCGCGGAACAAGGACGTGGGACGTGCGCAGCGAGCGAGCCGTTGTTGATCACCCGGCCTGTCAAGCATATGTACATGGAAATCACAATAAGCAGATGGGAGCACGTCGCTTACCTCCTGTTGGTGTCTGCGACTTGAAGATTTTGAATGCTTCGCGAGTGCAGAGGAAGGATCCGATAAGGTTTACGTTGACGACGGACGTGAAGAGTTCCAGTGGCATATCCTCAATCGGGTGCGACTTGTCAGACATGCCTGCATTCTAGCCACACGGGTGAGCAAAGGGTGTGAATAGAGACAACGACATACATTGAACAATAAGTCGAGCCTACCAAAGCGGTTGATCGTCAACTTGAAAAGACGGTCAACGAACGCTTCGTCGGTAATGTCGCCATTTATGAGAAGGCATCCTTCGGGATTCACACAAGCGGCCTTCGTCTCTTCGAGCTCAGGCAAACGTCGTGCGGTCAACGTCAGGCTCCACCCTGCGGCCGAAAGCGCGATCGCAGTGTGCCTCCCAATGCCTGTGTACATCATGATGGAGGTGTTTCCATCCCAATGTCAATGACTCGATACGATTCCGCACAGATGACCAGGGAACAACATACCAGATGATGCACCAGTAATGATTGCCACCTTTTCATTCGACATTGCACTGTTATGGTTGTGGCTAATCCCAGTGAGTGATGGTTCGAAGGAATCCCGGCAGGTTCCAACTGCAACAGCGATATCTCAGAATGCCGCTCATTGCGGCAGCCCGGTCCGGATATCCCTACAGGTGCACATGACTATGTCCAAGGATAGTGCGTCATATGACACCAAGTTGGTGGAACAGACTATGAGCTAGCTCACCCGAATAGCGAAGATGTAACCCACAGTCCTACTGGCCAATTCATTCAGAGTGCAACGTTCTACCAAGATGAACACACGACCTATTTTTTCGTGGAGATCGAATAAAATATAGCTGATCAGATCTTTGGAAGCACTGCACACAAAAATAGCTACTTACTAGACATCTTTCTTGTCTCAACGACTTTTGATGGTAGCAGAAGTTGAATGCTGAGGCGGCGTATCCGTACTATCATCAGTAAATGCGAGAATAAACAAAACTACGCCCTGGTCCACTGTCAAAAGACAAAATTTGGACCCAACGATCAAGCTGTACTTCCTTCAATAAATCCATAACCTGTTGCCATAGTATTACGATGCATGGAGTTGGAAAATTGATGAGGTTACATAACAAGTTAGGTAAGGCGCTAATTCTGCACAGCCACACTCCAAGGTCTCGCTAGTTCTGCCATTAGTCGCTCTTTCTGTTCTCCCTCCCATCGCATGGAACAGTCGTTCTTTGCTTTTACCTGAGGAAATGCTCAGTGCTTTGTGAGCAGAGATCTAGACGTGTCGCATCTCCACCATCTGCACGCGAAGGGAGGGTCCCTATGGTCATACTACCCGAAAGTTGAAACCCGGCGCCTTCCCAATCATTCGTCTTACACAGCTGCAGTCTTGCAATTGACTCGCATCCTACCGGGGCGTGTATTCAGAGTTCCAACATCCATCCTGTCCACTCATGATGTGACCACGAATGACCTTTATAATGTTTGAATGTAATCCAGACCTTGTGTCACTGGTATGCACCCATTCCCCCACGTATCAAGTTTATTGATATAAAGACTTTCGTCACCGACGACGTGCGATTTCCAAGCATGGTTCTCCCTGCGTTTGAGCACTCTCGTGATCGCCGTAATTCCCATCCTGCTCCCCGTCTTGCGTGGGTTGAGCGCTTTTGCCACGCATTCGAGACGTTCTCCCACTTTCGTGACCGCATCCCTGTTCTGCTTCCTGCGACATGGTTGAGGACAACGTAGCCTTCGCAGTCGAGTGTGGCTGCTCGCTACAGACTGGCTTATTGGTGATGGCGGCTCGTCTCCCCGACAAAACACGCATGTTTTTTCAGGAACTAGAAGCACAAGTAGGAAGCGCAAGTATTCTGCCAAGTCTCTTCCCTGTCACACTTCGTACCCATCGTGTACTTCTCGTCTCCACCTCATATCCGATTACCACCGCTCCGTTCCACGTGAAGTGCATGATCTAGCGAAGTCCATGTTGCGCGATACTACAGAAAAAAAATGAGGCGATACATGTGTGATCAACTCTGCGTCCCTATGAAGATTATGGTGAAGACAATGCCAACAAGCGATCCAAGCATGAATGCAATGATTGTAATGCTTTTCTGCGCCACGGGAAAGTATCCATGAATGAGTGCGGACTGGGTGGTATAGAAGCGAGTGAGACCTTTGAATTCAAGACATGGCAACTTTGTAAACATGCACGATTTGATATACAATAGATGTGCATACCGAAGATGAGGATGATGAGGCCAAAGAGAGTGACAGTGGCACCAAGTGGCCTCGCAAACTTGACCAAGTCGACACCGTTTGTTGGCACGTTGCTCTTTGCACTCATCGTGAGCAGTTGAAGAAGCGCTACGTGATCGTTACCAAGGCTCAGCAGACAAGAACGGCGACACGCACCAATGCCTGCGCTCGCGCATGCAAGACTAGTTCGTACATAGGCAAGATAGGTTCGCTCGGATGCTAGGTGGTCACGGGCGACACTGCCCTTGTTCTCGAGCACGAGGCCGAGCTTTAATTGTGTAGAACCATCTCTGATAACCTGGCTGAATTCGTGTTCATGGTCCAATTTTTGGTTCATGGATCCGCTCGCTAAGGACCCTGTAGTGGATGGATCATGCAAGGAATCGTCGCCTAAAACACCGAACACCTCGAGATGAGGTATCGACTCTGGGCTAGCACAGCGCTCAAAAGTAGTGGGCATGTCCGGGAGAAAGTGTGATGTACGAGTGAACGCAAAACTACGGCAAGCAAGTCTCCGAGTCTGGGCTACTTCTTGGCGATGAATTAGTATCTGGGGTTGCCAGGTACATCGCTTGGCTTTAAGCGGTATCAGAGATGGACTTGGAGGAAAATGGGGATCTTGTACCCACTCTGACGTGTACGGCGGTGGTAGTAATAAGGCTGTCATATACACCACGAAGTTTCGTCGTCGGCATCTCGGCACATCAACTCACCTGTCTCTGACAGGTCAGGCCATCAGTAGAACTTTTTCTCCAATCCTGTAGATGCATTGAAACGCGCTGACGGCCATTACCGTAAAGTGTTTTCCGACCCTTTAGTCCTTCCGGTCACACAATCCAATCTGCCAATCCCTTGTGCTACCTCGGCCTGAACCCGCCTCTTAAAGCCGGCATTTATTTCCATATCCCATCCGGTACCCAACGGAGAAACGAGGGCCGCATGATCATTATTGAATTCCGCATTCCTCTCTTTCGGAGATTGTTATGTGATGGCCACCGCCCACGGGTTACACGATGCCCGGAACCTGACTTCTTTGAAAACAAATACTAGAGACCATACGGCAGTTTCGTCAATCACGTGAGTGCGTGGCGTGTTGGTAGGGCAGTCGGAACCACATAAGTAGAACCCCTGTCCTACCAGGGATGGCCGCATTTTGTTGAATGCGACCTGAATCAATATCAATATTACGTCCTCTATAGCCACATATGCAGTTTCAGGATCTTTTCCCTGGAGTGTTGGTCAAGGATTTTGTTGCATTCAACAGGTATCATTCAAGGTTCCAACAAGAATGAAACAGTCGCGATTACACACCAACCTCATTATCGGGCGGATCATGACCAAGGTACGACACAACTGACATTTTCAGAGTAATAGCTTCACTCCACCCAGGCTCCAGCCATACAGTCACCATTCTTTCTGCGCATGCGTTGCCGTTATTATGGATATATATACAAGTATATTCGTCTGACAGGGGTTAATGAACCGAGGTAGAGGATCGCTGGAGGCATATGAAGCTGCGTCATGGCATTTTCCACAGCGATTTTCGGCGCGGTGTCTACCGTAGTCAGGAGTGGCATGGTATCGCCTTCTTCAGTGGGTACTAGCTGACAGTCTTGGTGTTGCCGAGGTGTTGCCGAGTGTTGCCAAGTGTCACGGACTGCTCTTGACAGTACCCATTCCACTGAAGTTCCCGACCAGTAAAGGTGACAACAGACGTGTAAATGGTAAGGGTTGTTCTGTTGGGAGCACTAGTACACCTGGTAGTAGGCTAGTACGTGGATTTGAAGTAAGAACGATGGGGGACCAACCTTGAAAGGTGGAAAGACGCACATTTTCAAAGCTAGAGCCTCCGTGAGCAGTGATCGGACCCAAGTCAGTGACTGCCAGAGCCTCATCATTGTCAGAATGTCTACGTGTGTTGAAATCAGCTTGACATTCTCGAGTGCTTCGACTACTACAGTGCACACTAGTACGTGTGCCTGCCATATGCCGGATGGCACGTCATATACACGAACCCGAGAAATAACGGATGACCAACAATGCCCTTGCCTGCTTTTTGCCAATCCGGCACGATGCAGAAAGCAGTTAAACGTGAAAACTTCCTTTAACGGCAGAGCATCATGAGCTAGCAGGCGTTCTTTGAGGTACTAGTGTGCTTCCCTTCTACCAAGCGTCATGGACGGAAGCCGGTAGGTAAATCTACTGATGCAAAGGCATTTCCTCTTCGTACAACTGCTTGTCTGTGTATAATCGCGATTTGAGCCGACCGATAGTTCGATGAGGCTGCCTGTTATGATATGCCCATTTTTCTTTCGAGATTCCACTGCAGGATGCCGCTGAAAACCCGCGTCATTCCCGCATGTGAGAGCGCCAGGTAGGCGTTTTTAAATGTGATCCCATGCAAGCGACAGTTGACAAGCACACTATAAGCCCGCGTTGGTGCAGGAAAGTTGGAGACGAAGCCAGGGCGTACGGGAGTATGTGGCGTTGCGCGTGAGGCGACACGGCAAGATAACCAAAACAGTTGGTGAACGGTCGTGTCGCACTCACCTGGCTTTTTCTATTCTCGATCGAAACAATCGCTCCGCAAAATCGTGGTCTTGCGGGATCTGCGTACGTTCTGTGTCTGGCTCAGACGCCCCCTGTGCATGGCGAATGTTTTCATCGCCGTTCCGTCGGTTGCGCACTGCGCCACTACTACCCTCATGTGTCCTCTGAGACGGAGTCACGCGAAGGAGATAGAGCCGGACTAGAAGCTCGTCCGAAAGAGGACGCGGGCCATCCCATATTGCAGCTTCGGCACCTCCACGACACACATCACCTGCCAAAGACAATCTCGTTTGCACATAAGGTGTCAAGATGTTGTTCCCAGATCACCAGATATATCTCTGAGGCGAACATGGGGACACTATCACCTCTACAATTTTCTGATCGAGCTTGTTGTCTCCAGATGGGTTGTGGTCCAGTGCGCTTACCTAGTCATACTCGTGCAGTCTCGCCGCTTCATAGGCGGTCAGGCCCTGACAATATTTGGATTTCGAATAAAGGTGTGCGTAAGCAAGCTTCATTACATCGAGAGTGAGAGGGGCGTGAAAGGTAATTGGCGCACAATCATGGTGTGATACATGTAATTGAACACGCCCCGTGACTACCGGAATCAGTGCAGCCGAGGTGGCACGTCAACGACACTTTGAGCGATGGAATCTAAGCCACGCAGAATTCCAAATGTAATATCGGGCTTGGACGGCCGATGATCTCTAGTGAAACGGTTACATCCACATCCGGACGACGTGATACAGTGCGCAATCCACACAGCTCTCGTGCGTAACACTTGTAAGTGGACAAGTCCCTTGATGCGGCAATTGATTCGAGAAGCATTAGGGAGACGTAACTTGTCGTCTTGTAGACCAGAGTCCCGTTCACAGAAAAAAAAGCATGTTAATCCCATGTATGGTGGTTTCTAATCAATACTGTATATCATTTTCAAAGAATGCATTATAAGAGATTACATAGCTTCTTTTTTTCTTTGATGTTGATATTGTCATACCAGAAGAGATTAACCTCCTTCGGGTGGAAAGACTCCTGGAGGGTGGGGTGAGCATTAGATGATAGTCAATGAAGTCATTGTTTGAGCGAATAAAGAAATGCCGGGTGCTCGAGCGCGAATCTGGCAGCGAATCAGTGGTTTTTAAAGAAGTGAAAAATAGACAGGGTATCTCGCGTTTCCGCGGATCGGGCATGTGAAGAAGGTATGTGCAGCACGGATGGACCCGACCCTCGGCACAAGAATTCACTCAACGTGGACTGCTGCAAATATACGACGTTCTTCTGAGGAAGGGCAATGCAAGGCTTCTCATGCAACACATGGAATGGAGCTTGTCTCCTTTCGTTCGTGATGCCACGGTCCAGGCTGGGTCCAGCACCTGCCTGGGAACAAAATGAAGCGAATTCAATTTATCCTCGATCAATTGCCCGAATGATTAGGTGCTGCCAATTCCCACAACTCTGCGAGCCTGACCTCGCATTGCTATAATCTATGATGCTTTACGATCATTTGTCAGTACTTACCATTGAACGGAAACTCACATCTGACAGCGAGTGCGGACTCGGAGAGTCCGCGGAGAGTCAAATTGTGTCAACATCTCCCATGGGTGGGATATCTACCACGTTTCTTTTATTCCGTGGAGGGTGATCCCTCCATGGACAACAACACGGAACATGTTTTTTCAGAGTCACTGAAAGTCTTTTCTGAAGTTTTCAGACGGCCACCGAGTGAGTTGTTCAACCAGCCCTCACGTGATTAGAATTACATTGATCCACTGACCTCCGCTGACAAGGAAGCGCTGATCGTCTACTGGTACTGACACTAGTAGTACTGCTAGTACACGTAACACCATCCCAGTCGGGCGGAACATTGGTGACTCGAAGGTCAGGATGGCACGCTGATTGATCAAGGAAGTAAGCCGAATCTCCCCCGAAATCTGCAAACCAGCGTGATCCCACGTTCGACGGAACATTCCCGAGTCAGCAATCCCACCAGTGGTGCCACGTGTCGTCCAGCAAATGTTATGCAGGTCTGTGAGATTAACTTTACGTCTCTGCGAGAATGATCGCAAATACGATGATAACCAGCGACCCGAGGACGAATGTTATCGTCGTGATGGTATACCGCGCCACGGGAAAGTATCCGCGGACGAGTGCGGACTGTGTGGCAAAATAGCGCCAGACCCCTACACGGTTTAGAAAACGGCGTTTCAAGTTTAGCGGGTGTGCCCACTGCTGTGTGTGGCAAACGTACGTACCGAAAAGGAGAATGATGAGCCCAAAGAGAATAATCATTGCACAAATGGGCTTTGCAAACCTAGTCAGGTCGAACCCACTTGCCGATGCGCTCGTTACGTTTATTGTGAGCAATTGAAGCAGTGCTGCACTGGGGGTCACCGGATAAAACAAAGCGTACATGTCGACACACGCACCAACGCCTGCACTCGCGCATGCCAGACTAGTTCGCACGTAGGCGAGGTAGGTCCGTTCGGACGCTAGATGATCACGGGCGACGTTGCCCTTGTTCTCCAGCACAAACCTAATCTTCAACGAAGTGGTGACATCTCTAGTGAGCTGGCACAGGGTAGGTTTTTGATGCTGCTTCGCAGATACATTTTGTATGCCTTCAGAAAGAGGCGTTGGTGAGGAAGAAAGTGTTGTGGGCGAATCATGGATAAAGCCACTGTTCGCAGCACTGAGTGGCTCAAGATGAGGCATCGGCTCGGGGGTATCGCAGCGCTCGATGCCGGGCATATTGGGAGGAGAGCAAAATCGAGGTGTGGCATCCGATGGAATCATTCACCACATATATAAACGTCTACCCCACGCCCTCAAAAAGTCATCTCTCAAAGATTTTCGAATGCCAAGCAAAGTGGACGACCCACCGATGTTCCAATACGCTTCATAACCGAATCTCGGGCATTTGAGCGGCAGTGCATACCTGCACATGCGTCTCGTTTTCATATTTCGCGGTTGCTCTGAGTCGCCGTCACTTGTTCATCGTAATAATTCATCCGCTGTGGACACGTTTACGCTTGGCGACCATGCGATGTTCACAATGTTCTTTTCCTTTTCCCGAATCCAAACAGTATGTCGTGACCCCGTTTCCGTCGGTGTTCATTTTTACGACCATTTCAAGATCCATATCCTTGCATTCAGATCAACTATTTGCCTTGCCAAGATCATCACGCCCACTAGCACGATGCCTCTCGGCCGATATTCTTTAGCCAATCATATGCAATGTGTCATGACTCAGAAACACGTCTTGTATGCCACTGAGTCTACTTCTATCCATTCTGTTCAAGTCGGCGTGCGAAAGGCATGAGTATATGGTAAGGCTCTGACGCCCGTACAAACCCTCGTGTTCATTGCCGAACTGCGCGGTGTCCAACTCCGTATCTCTTATGGCTTCCAAGCTCTCGGATCGGTTTGATTAAGTTTCCGATCGTACACACGACCAGTCGATATCATTTCTCTCGTCGAATCGGCCGACGCCACCTGATAGCGTCATGTAGCAATCAACAGGTATTGCCGTCTCAACCCCACGTACCATCATTTCCTTAAGTAAGCTTCTGAGCCAGAGAACTGGAAGGCGCATGCCTATCAATTGATTCCATTGTCAAAGCGATTTGGCCATGCACTGGCACAATCATGATCAAGTATCTGTATCTATCACGTCATAGGCGGTATCAAATCGGGTGATCTGATAGCGGTTAAGCACTCCTCAGGAACGTCAGGAACAGAACCCAACCAATCGATGCGTCAAACACATGTAATCTCACTGCAGTCGCTGGCCTTTAAAACGATGACATCTTTATCCAGGTTCGAATTACTCTTCAGAACTCGACGTTGTCATATGCAGACAACGTGTTATCTGCTTCAAATTTGACTGTACGTACTTCTCAACTGGCAGGAACGCACTTGGCGAACGCCTTGCTCGGCACCGACTAGCCCCACTGCAGCCAATTGATCAGCCAGTCGCAGACGTTGGGGATGTCAGTTGTAACGGCCGTACGGAATTCGGAACTACAGGCAGCATCATTCGAGTTCCATTGAGCCCAGCTTCAATGAACCATCGCCAATTTTCCTAGTCGTTGTTGACGAAAACCCGTGGTCAGTGCGACCACCGAGACCACGCGCCTTGAGATGCAAAATGGGATTCAATGGGATGGTTAGTAAGGATCTAGCTCTAGCTCTAGCTCTCAGTGACAATACAACTTCGTCAACAACTCGGAGCCGCATGTCGCGCACTTCAAGTTTGTATTCTCATGTAGATTGTCCACGACCGTCATTGCGTCCATTTGCTCTCCCTTTCTCGTCAGGATTCTCTTTAGTTTAGTATGCCTCAATCATAGTAGCTGCACCACAAGTCAGCTGCCGACCTCAGTTCCCAGTGCTTCCGTCTCATTATACCACATGTAGATGAACGAACGTCAAAGTGGATCCCACTAATATACACTTCAAACACAACTTTCCCTATGCTGTTTCAGAAAAAGCTGTACTTCACGCGTCTTTTGCCACTTTGCTCTTTCTCTTTGGAGTAATACCTCCCGTCATCGGAA
>JBBPLE010000589.1:0-19510 GCA_038089675.1 Boletales sp. KT-2023b | reverse complement strand
ACCTGGCTTGTTTCGTCCTTGGCCTGCTTGTCATGCCGGATAGGCTTGACGCTGATTCGTCCGGCTGAAAAAGTATGACTAAGTTTGGAAAAGCACCGTTAACCGGAGTGTCAAATTCCTGATGTAGGGAGACAGTACCCCACCTCCTCCTCTTCTGCCCAGCCTACTCATCACACAGAACCATCCTATGCACAAAAGTGGGAAGCAAGGCAAGCAACATACCTGCACTGCTCAGCAGACTGCATAAGACACATGCTCGCATTCCTACACACAACAGAAAGGCTGAAAAACACATTCAGTAACTTAATACCACCGAAAACTGCCAACTAACACACCCAGCAGGCATGACAGTCAACCAACTACCAACCCCATGGCCCCAAAAGCCCACAGCTCACACCAATGCAAAGAAGATCCAAGCCAGACCCAAGGAACCAAAAACACCCTCCCCCTTTTATCTCCCCCTCCCACACAGGCACACAGTCACCATAAGACTTGCAAATTTGTATTGACCCAAATCCTACACTTACATGCCACCCAACCACAAAGGCAAAACCCACTATGTACATACATCCACAGCTCCCTTGGGCTCCAACCCCCTATGATACAACCTGCACAAACCAGTATAGACACCCACCCCCATACCATATTGCATATAATGTCCAACAAAAGGTGACCACCTTATAGGACAATAAATGAGGATAAAAAAATTAAAAAAAAGATAGTCCTCCTATGATACAACCACTTCACCCCATCAGTACAAACTCAAACCAAAATACAAAACATGTAAATGTCCAGCAAAAGGCGACCACCTTATAGGACAATAAACATGAAAAAAAGCATAGTCCATATCACAAACTAGTAGTAGTAGTACCTCCTGTCGCCTTCACTAAACTTGCGCTTTCCGACCGTATCGGCCTCTTCTTTCGGGACCGAGTGCTAAGAGAGGCACTAGTTCTCGTTGCTGGCTCACGTTTCTTGCCACGAGATGAAGGGACCTTGGGCATTGAAAATTTGAAACTAAGGAATAGATGGTTTGTGACGCGCAAGCATGGACTCCGTGGACGGTGCTCTGCTCTAGCGCTGAGAGAGGGAGAGAGAGAGAGGGGGGGGGAGGATGAGCCCAGTGTGACATAGGGTGAGCGAAAGCCCGGGAGGCTTTCCGGCCCGAAGCGAGATTCTTGTGGAGAGAGCTAGCTGCGCAGTGGATGCTACACCGAGCAGGAGCTCCCCGCCGCACGAGGGAAGCGCGCAACGGACAGAACAAAAAGTATTTACCACTGGTGGTGATGTTACCTGCGAGCGGGCGTGGTGGGTGCCTGAAAAGCGAGCAGCGGAAGGTGGTGGCGGAGAGGGACTCGGTGCTTGTGCACGGATTCGATTTCGCACCGCTCATGATTGATCGGCGACTCGGATCTAATCAATGTCCATGTGGTCATTATCCAATGCTCCGGATGCGAGAAGACGATGGGGAATTCCATGCAGAGGGGGGCGACATATATAGTACAAAGAGCGCCAATGATCAACGTGCAACGGGTTCGACCCCGATCGCGAGGGGAAGTGTGACCACCGGCAACCCCGAGGCTACTGCTTATGTAAATGTAGTATCAATACACCAATGTTGCGATTAGGTTGTTTGTACGTAGATTGCACAAATTTATACGTATCCACGACGCCTGCCTCGACGGCCCAAGCGAAAATGAAACGCACCCAGCGTCATCACGACAGCACAAAGTCCATCGAATCCCGATCGTCCGCCCAAAGCCTCGCATACTCTAAGCACAGTCGATATACGTATACTGATGGCATCATGGCGTTCATGTCAAAAACAATCAACGCCATCGCGAGAGCCGCCACGAACCTTCCATGTCGATTTGCCGCCCGATGGTCCTTTTCCATCGTTTCCCAGCCTCTGCAATCTGCTGCAGTTGCCTGTCTCTCTCCTTCCGCACCGCCTCCCAAACCGCTGGTTTCCGTACCGTCACATTCGCGACATGCGACGTCGCGGCAGACGGCCCTGAGAAATACGCATGGATGTTATAAATCTCGGAATACGACGACGAGATCGGTATAAAATGTAACCTCGAGGACGCAGGTCAATCAACGATGCGAGGAAACACACCACGGTTGTATCCAGTCCGAATAATATTCCTTGTACACCGTCGACTTGAGTACGACGCTATCGGACGCCAAAAAGGCCATGAATCGAGCCGAGTACGACATGCCGTCCAAATCGATCAAGTACTTGTACGACCAGTGTTTGCCCAATGGGACGGAATCGGCAAAACGGTGGTGTTCGCGAAGTTCGGCCGCGCCCCCAGGGTCGTTTCCAACGGTCCTGACGAAGGCTACGTCCATAATGTCCTCGTTAACATCTTTGGCAGGAACTCTAGTCGAAATAAACTTGTCGGGCCAAGACGGCGAGGCATGCATGATGGCCAAATTAGCAGCGTTGGTTTCATGAGTCATACGAAGGAATCTGAGCGAATCACGACTCGCATAAGAACCGCATTGCTTTTCCCATGGATTATTAAAGAACATACCTCTGCCGCTGGTACATCTGCGAATGCCCTGGAGGCGTACTACCTCCACCAGTGGTGGCGCCACGCCAAAAGATAAGATCGCTCTTCTGTTCCCAGGGTACTTCCATATCATCAACATCTTTAACAGCTTTCGTCGCGGGACCCCAGCCGTATGTGTACCTAGAGATCCCCCCAAAGTAGTAATGACTTGGTATTCTGATGTCCGCATACCCACTTGCTTTCGCAGGCGAAAAGACAGGAAAGAGTGCAGGAACCGTTCGCCAATCGGAAAGAAAATGTCCTTGAGTATAGTGAGCCCATGGTTTCTTGCAGAAATCAACATCTTCGGGTACACTTTCGACGAACGGGGAAATGTCATCTGAATCTTGCGGTTGTCCTAACAACGATTCACGTGTGTAAACACGCGGATCACGATACGAACTATATAGCTGTCTCGCTTGAGAATCGGGAGGGCACGTGCGTCGAAAGGCCTCCCATACGTTCCCTTTACCTTTCCAGTCAGGAGTAAAATCATCCAGAATGTTTGTTAAGGTTGCTGTATGGGCTACCTCATAAATAAATATAAATAAAATCCAACGAGCACGTACCAGATGAGCCTTGCTGCGTTAGATGAGGAGAATGCACATGCTCCCATGGGATCAAAATACGACCCTCTGCAAGGGCATTGATCGGAAAATCCATGTTTGGCAGCTAGAATTAGAGTCAGGAAACCTCTGATTGGCTCCAAAGGGTATTGATCTACCTTGTGTTGAAACCTCCCCAGCAACTTGCAGAAGCCCCAGGATCGGTGCTCTTTGTCGTTGTACAGTTTTTCAATCTGAACCGTAGACACATTCCCATTTTCGATGCGCACGAGGTCAATGGAAGGTAGTTGTCCCATCTACCGATGTCATCAGTCATGAAAACTGCGCTCGATAGGTGGACTATACCTGATACGCTCTCTGACGAAACTCTCGGCCACCCAACGCCCAAAACGGGGCAAGGTCCTCATCGATGATGTCAAACTCATCCACGAACAAAAAGTTGTGCTCCTTCGCAAAGTCCCACCAGTCGCCGAAACCGCGCGGTGGATTCCTTCCATAACGGCGCTTGTACTCCTCAACCGCCTCGGTGAGTGTCATGCTCTGTTTTTCCAGGCGCTGGGCGTAAGCCTCCTTGGCATTTGCCATGAGCGTTGCGATGGGATGTCCAATGATGGTGTTGTTGTGCGAGAACGTGCGCCAGCTGGCAGGCCAGGCTGTTGGCGGAGCAGCGTCGTCGTTAAAACTGGCTGCAAAGAGACCAGCTGTCATGAGCACCAAAAACACCCACGCAAACACCATCCACTCGCGTCGTCGGGTGGGGATGGCCATCTACAGAGATGTGAGCGCGCAGTAACGCAGCCGGGTCGATCAAAATTCCACACCTTGTGCCACGGAGAACTTATTTATACTGAACCTGGCCGGCCTGGTCTCCCAGAGGGCAAAATGCTCCACTCGCGTCGGAGTCCTGTCAGATGGGTGGTGGGATTCGTCGAAAGGTACATACCCGCAAGGAGCCCGGCGAAGCCCTGGATTTCATCGCCTGTACACAACAACAGCTGATTCGTGCTGTTTCTCTCGCACGTTACGCGTGCCATGAATGATAATAAGGTGGGCTGTCCGCGGAAGGGCTCCACAATCTACCTCCTCGGGGCGTCCGACCCGCGTAAGAGCAACCCATGTGACGTGGTGAACCGTCAGTTTCAGATATGCTTACTATATCGGACAGATTGACAAGGCCACCACCATGTTTTGAAATGTGGCGCTGTCGTCCCTCCAGTCGCGATGGCGGAATCGGCGACGCTATCGGAGACAACTGCCAGCCGGATCAAGACGCTAATGGGATAGAAAACGTAGAAACAGCTCGACGATGATCGACTCATATTTTCTTGTTTCTTGGCCAAGCGCATGTATTTCGTTCGGTTTGTTTGCTAGCTTCCTAAAAATTGTGAGTTGCCTTGAAAATGCCAAGGTTCTTGTTAGGCACCTGCCAGGGGCGATGGTCTATCTACACACGGCCATGGCATGGGATGTGGGCACGTCGCCCGTAGGCAGTCCAGCGTGGGTAGAGGTTCGAAGTTCGGCCCGTTCAACACCAGGAGTGTTTGCCACTGTTTGGTTCGTTCCGCACCTTCAACTTGTCAACTTCTACAACCAACTTGCCGCGTGGAGTGCCCCCCCTAACGACAGTTGCGGCACATTCAAAACCACGGCAACGCCGAAACGAACACATGAGTGGGGGTTGTCCCGCAGCACTGCGGTAGAACCTCAACTGGCGTCAAAAAAAAAAAGGCTAAACATACGGCGAAAGCCTACTTTATCCAATTACATCATTATGAATGCGCATCTAGATCGTTCCATACCATTACATGCACACGGAGAGACAACACACCAACTAATACAGCTCAAAGTTCATCGAATCACGATCGTCCGCCCAGAGCCTCGCGTATTCCAAGCATAGCCGGTAGACGTAAACTGATCATCACTAGAGTCACATCCAACGAACGAGGATCGCAAGAGTGACACGCACCTTCCATGTCGATATTTCGCGCCATGGTACGTCTCCACTGTTTACCGGCCTGCGCGATCCGTTGCAATTGTGCGTCTCTCTCTTGTCTCACCGCCTCCCATTCTTCCGGATCCCGAACCGTTTTATTCGCTGCCTGCAACGTCGACGCGGACGGCCCAGAGAAATAAGCATGGACATTATGGATTTCCGCATACGATGAAGAGATCGGTATGTAATGCAACCTCAAGAATGCAAGTCGATAAACGAACGTCATCAGCAAGGAGAATCGAGACGACACACCACGGCTGTAACATTCCCTCGAAATACTCCTTGTATACCGTCGACTTGAGCACGGCGCTATCAGACGTCAAAAACGCCATGAATCGACCCGAATACGACATGCCGTCCAAGTCGATAAGGTACTTGTATGACCAATGTTTGCCCAATGGAACAGATTCTGCAAAACGATGATGTTTGCGCAGTTCGGTTTCGCCACCAGGATAGCTTCCAACAGCCCTAACAAAGCCCACATCCATAATATCCATGTTAAGGTCCCCTGCAGGTACTGTTGTCGAAATGTATTCGTCAGGTTTCTCAGGCGAGGTATGTACGATCGTCAAATTGGCGACAGTGTTTCCATGCGTCATGCGAACGAATCTGAGCGGAGGACCATGTGCATCAGGCTTTCAGATAGGTAAAGGAAGAACGTACCTGTGCCGCTGATAGGTCGGAGAGTGTCCTGGAGGCGAACTACCACCACCAGTTGTTGCACCGCGCCAGAAGATCAGATCGCTTTTCTCTTCCCAAGGCACCTCCATATCATCGACCTCATTCACTCTCTGGGCTATGGGATCCCACCCGTAGGTATACTTGGTGGATGATCTGAAATAATAATGACTAGGTATTCTGATGTCCGCATACCCCTCGGATTTTGCAGGCGAGAACACGGGAAAGAGCACAGGGACGGTTCGCCAGTCGGAAAAGAAATGACCTTGCGTGTAGTGTGCCCATGTTTGTTGACAGTAATCGATATTATCAGGGACAGCGTCAGGAAACGCTGAAATGTCGTCTGAACCTCGTGGATGTCCCAACAGCGCCTGTTGTTTCTGAACATGTGGATTACGATAGGAGCTGTATAGCCGTCTTGCTGGGGAGTCCGGAGGACATGTCCGCCGGAAGGATTCCCATACGTTTCCGCTACCTCGCCAATCAGGGGTAAATTCGGACAAAACTTTCGTTACATCCCCTGCAAGTGCCAGGTTATAAAGAGACCAACAAGCATTTAACAAACGCATACCATCTGCCGTGAGGTTGGGGTAGTTCACCTTCTCCCAAGGGACGAGCACGCGACCTTCTGCTTTCGCGTTGATCGGGATATCCATGTCAGGCAACTAGCATCCAGTCCGAGTCAGCGGGGCTTCCCGGGTGACACCGCAAGTGTTCAGATCTACCTTGTGTTGAAATCTTTCGATCAACTGTCTGAATGCACGGGATCGTGCGCCACCTTCGTCGTCTTTGAAGGGTTTTTCAATGTTCAAGGTGGACGCTTCTCCATCCTCGATGCGTACGAGATCGATGGACGGCAACAGTCCGACCTGCCCACGTCTGTCAGCAGCTTTCATTGAGCCGAACAAGGCAAAACGGACCTGATACGCTCTATGACGCAACTCTTGGCTGCTCAACGCCCAAAACGGGGCAAGGTCCTCGTTGATGGCGTCGAACTCGTCCAGGAGCACATAGTCATTGTCTGTCGCAAAGTCCCACCATTGGTTGAACCCACGGGGTGGATCCCTTCCGTACCGGCGCTTGTACTCTGCCACGGCCTCGGGGAGCGTTTTGCTCTGCTTCGCGACCAGCTGGTTAAATGCCTCGTTGGCGTTTTCCATGAGCGTGGTGATGGGGTGCTTGGTGATGGGACTGTCGGTCTCCGCGTACGAGAGCCAGCTCGCCGGCCATGGCGACTCGGGCGTTGTTCGGGAGCGTTCATACTGTGCCTCGAAGAGACCTGCGAGCATGAAGACCAAAAGGATACCCCCGTAGACAAGCCATACAGGCCGTTTGGTGACGGTGCCCATCCGTGTGATTTCGGAAGCGGGAATCGATCGATCGAGGCGGAAAGAAAGGTTTGTTATAGAGAGGCGCCGCCATTTATACTTTCCAGTCAGCCAAAAATTTGCGCTAATCGATATACAACAACTATTCGGGTCTGGCTAAGCTCTATCGGTAGGCTGCCGTGTTACGGAATCGATGATGACGAAATTTCTATATCCGTCTTGATTAAGGGATCCTACTAGTAGATATGGTCTCCGACTCTCTAGTATCTCGAACCCTCCACTCGACAGCGACACCTTTCGTCGGTCCACGATGGGTCACCACGTCTCCAAAGTCTACGACGATTCAGATCGTCCTGCTTGTTCCGTGCAACCGAACTACGAAACTGTGGCTTATGTGAATATCCAGCTCCGCTCGTCTGTCACGTAGCAACCGAAACGGTTCGCTTCGGGCCTTATTCATTTCGTCGACAGTTCGGTTCAACCTCTGCAGCAAACGTGCACGTTGCGCACAACGCCCTGGGGTAAAATGATGCGGCGATTTCACCGCACTGATCCCACCACCGGCATACAGCATTTCCAGGTCCTGTTCCTCGGGTCGCCAAGCGAAGCAGTGCTCATATCACTCTTGTTCGCCTCTCGACAAGGACACGACATTACCGACCGAGCTGACCCCGAGTCGCGGCATGCACACGCTTACAGGCATGGGCGCACTCGGCGAGCGGTCAAGTGGACGTGTCACGCGCTTGGCTTCATCCGACAAGCCTCGCCGGGCACAGACCGTCCGCCTTCATAAGTCTTGTATGGGCGCTGCCCGCGTTTGGCAACCAGTGTTATGAACGAGCAGGAACGGCAAGGTGATGGACCCATTCGGACTTTATAAGACGCGTTTCCATATCGTTTGGAATGATCGGAGTGTCGAACACATATCAAGCGCGTGACGGCATGCACGGAGGGGGAGCGTCTTGGGAGACTTATAAACTGATAGTGAAATTACTCCATACTCACCCCCAGAGCCTTCCAACGTCCACCTAATTTCAGCGTCCGCGTTGGTTGCTCGCGGCGTTTCTACTCCCTGGACGTCGCAGACCAGCTCAACTTCCTGCAGTACGTCAAAAAAAAACCGGTTGTTGTTTGTAATACTTGGCGCACCACAGATCGAAGCTACCAACCCTGAAGGGGTTCGCTCAATCCTTGATAGTGGCGCACACTGCCGAACGTAAACCGCCAGTACCCTGCCCTTGCGAACTGGACGCCCTCGTGGGGAGCAGTCGGCATGCAAGCATTAGGCCGCCGGTCGTCACGGGTTGGGCCACATCAGGAACGTGATGATCAGAGAGCAACACCGCTTAAAGTGCCTTGATACAAACGGCTAATTTTGAATGGGGGGTATAAATCGCAGTTTCATACAGCATGAGCATCTGATTACGGATCCAGAAGTCGCTCCAGCAACGGGTGGGCGACGCGGCATTGCACACGGTTCTCGGGGAGTGGACGAACATTCAAGGACGGGTACGTTGCGTACGGGCCCACGCTTGTCCGTCGTCGACCGGAAAAGGTAAACGTTGGACTCTAGAGTCCAGAGCGGTTAGATGAAAAGTACGCATCATCGTATCCCGAACAGCCCTGTTGCTTTTGACAATCCCAAATCTCTACACAGTTTGCTCCACACCACCATATCAGAAACGAAACACGATCTGCGATTCAAGAAAAACCAAGACAACGACGCCATACAGAGCAACAAGTCCAAGTTTGAGTATCAGGTTTCAACAAGAAGACGATTAAACGGGTACCCTGCTTCAATCTGCACGCGAAAACGTGCCACCATATCTAAACAACATCCAACGCACAGGTCGTTGGCTTAACTCGAAAACACGATCTGAAAACAGAGTCCGCGTGTCTCCTTACCAAGAATGGGGGGATCAATGATCCATGACGCCAAACAATAATCACAGCACGAAATTCATCGCCTCTCGATCGTCCGCCCAGAGCCGGCCATACTCCAGGCACAGTCGATACACGTACACTGTGCACCCGTCAACACCCGCCCCATCACACGACGCAGCACGCACCTTCCATGTCGACCGTGCGTCCAATCGTATGTTTCCACTGTTTCCCGGCTCTCGCGATCTGTCGCAGTTCTGCATCGCGCTCCTTCCTCACCACCTCCCAATCGGCCGGGTTTAGCACCGTCATGTTCGCCGCGTCCATAACCGATGCAGACGGCCCAGAAAAGTACGCGTGGATGTTATAAATCTCGGCGTACGACGACGAAACGGGTATATAATGCAACCTCGACGCACGTCAGTCCAAGCGATGCAACGACCCGTAAAGCTTACCAGGGTTGTATCCAATCCAAAAAATACTCCTTGTACATCGTCGACTTTAGCACAGCACTATCCGATGCCAACAGCGCCATGAATCGACCCGAGTACGACATGCCGTCCAGGTCAATGAGGTATTTGTACGCCCAGTGTTTGCCAAGCGGCACAGAGTCCGCAAAACGGTGGTATTTGCGCAGTACGGCATCACCACCGGGGTAGCTTCCGACTGTGCTAACGAAGGCCACATCCATAACATCCTGGTTCATATTTTTAGCGGGAACCGCAGTTGAAACGAATGTGTGTGGGCTCGCAGGCGAGGCATGCATGACCGTCACATTAGTAGAAACGCTTTCATGGGCCATACGGAGGAACCTAGACGGTTTCAATGGCTCATGATGAGCCTGATTAGCAAGTCAAAACAATAAGTACCTATGGCGATGGAAATTTGATGTGAACCCTGGTGGAGTGCTACCTCCTCCGGTGGTAGCGCCGCGCCAAAAAATAATATCCCTCTTTTGTTCCCAGGGCACTTCCATCTTATCAATGACGGCTACATCTTGGAGCATGGGATCCCATGCGTATGTATACTTGGCACTCCCTCTGGAATAATAGTGACTGGGTATCCTAATGTCCGCGAATCCATGGGTTTTCGCAGGCGAAAACACGGGAAAGAGCATAGAGACTGTTCGCCAATCGGAGAAAAAGTGCCCTTGCGTGTAATGGGCCCACGGGTGTTTACAGAAATCGTTGATATCGGGGACAGTTTCAATGAACCCATATGGGTCGTCCGACTTTCGTGATAGCCCCCACAGACCGTCTTTTATGTTAATATCTGGGCCACGATACGAAGTGTAGAGCTGTCTCGCTGGCGTTTCAGGCGGGCACGTGCGCCGGTAGGCTTCCCATACACTGCCTTCACCCTGCCAGTCGGGAGAGACACCGGTCATCATGGCCGCTATTTCGCCTGCACAGGTCACATGATGAGTGGTTGAAGAAGAGTGCACACGTGAACAAACCAGAAGTGTCCTGCAACGTGGCGTTGGGAAACTGTATGTGCTCCCAAGGGACGAGCACACGTCCCTCCGCTTTTGCGTTAATTGGAATATCCATGTCGGGAAGCTGACGCCAGAGAGTTAGCATTGCCTCTCGAATGTGCGATAGGTCGCCTACCATGTGCAGAAACTTTTCGAGCAGCGCACGGAAACCGAGGGTACGGTGGCCACGTTCCTCGTCGTCGTACGCTTTGCCGATCTGAATGGTGGAGATATCTCCATCCTGGATGCGCACAAGGTCTATGGAAGGCATGTGACCCATCTGCCATTACGTTAGTCGACGTCAATGAAAATATGCGCGAATGAGCCAATCCCACCAGAAAGGCTCTTTTCCGGAGCTCCCCTGCGCTGAGTGCCCAAAATGGGGCAAGGTCTTCGGCGATGGCATCAAACTCGTCGACGAACTTAAAGTCGTTCTGAATTGCAAAGGTCCACCAGTGGTCGAAACCACGGGGTGGGTCCCTTCCGTAACGTCGTTTGTACTCCGCGACCGCCTCTGCGAGCGTCTTGCTCTGCTTAGCGAGGCGGTTTGCAAAGGCGTCTTTTGCGTCTGCCATAAGTGCGGGAATTGGGTGGCCGGCAACGGCGCCACTGCTCCGAGAAAACCAGAGCCAGCTGGATGACCCGGAAGGAAATGAATTGAATGAGTGGTCATGGTGTGCGTAAAGGCCCGCGAGCATAAAGAGCAGGAATATGCCAGTAATGAGCGTACATGCTGGGCGGTGGTCTGCGGCCCGCATGAGACCTAACTAGGTTAGCAAGGGAAGGTGGTGGTTGCTCGTAAAGGAATGGAAAGGCTAGGTCACCGAAAAAGGCAGGTTTAAGGTTACCAGCTGGCGTTGCTTCAAGCCTCTACTGCCATGTCCACCTCCTACGCCCGCCCGTCCTCGCAGCCTAGCTCGTCGCCACGTAGGCCTTTCTGCATCGCCGAGCTCGCAGATCGTGCGACACACAACTTGTGGGATCCCTCAAAGGGGCTCAAGCAATGGCTCAAGGCTGCCGATGGCTTCCGCAAAGCTGGCAGAGCCTACTACGACGCGGACGACCTCGAGGCCGCCTTTGTCGAATTCGCCAAAGCGGCGACCATCATTCTCGAGAAACTACCCTCTCACAAGGAATATTTCACGCTCCTCACGGCGACCCAACGTCACAACCTCGGCCTCGTGAGTCCGCAGTACTTCCCATCTCGCTTTGTTTTGCACGCCCATCTCGCGCTGCGATGGCTGCGGGGTCGAATGGCGCGATGCATCGTCGGATCCTGACTGACCTCTACGTTGGCGTGGACGAAGCGCTGACGTGTTGCGTCGCAGAACGGTCAAGACATCCTCGTCCATCTCGGCGACATAAAGCCCGTCCTCGTCGACCGCTACGAACGCTGGGCAGCCCAACACCCCGACGAAGCAGCCGCGGTGCGTGCTGCACTGGACACTGGTGTGAGAATGCAAGTCGATTCCAGACCCGATCGGTATCCGGACCATGACGAATCAGGTTGGCAGGCTCACGAGGCGGCGCGACGGGAGGCGCAGCTGAAACGGGAAGAAGCGAAGAGAGAGGAGGCGAGACGAGCGAGCGACGCTCTCTACCAAACGGTCGAGCAGAAAACCGTTGGCCGACGTCGTCCGCAGATCGACACCGCATCGAGCAGAAAGAAAGAGGACGCGTTGTCGGCTGCGAGACGAGCTGCAGACCTTTCGCGAGAACCGTCCCTCATCAGACGGGATAGGTCGGACAGATCCGGCTCGGAACCTGTCACCCCCGTCAGTGGCGAAGAACAGGAACGACGACGAGAGCGCGAACGCGAGACATATGACACCCGGCATTATCAGGAAGAATCCAGGCGACGTGAAGAAGAGGACGCAGTTAGGAGACGGAATAGAGAACAAGAGGGTATTCTGAGACGTCAGCAGGAAGCAGAGGCTGCGTCTCGCGCAGCTCGCCGCAGTGTCCTTCCTTCACCTTCATATGCACCGGCCTCTTCGACTTATCAACCTCCTCAGCCTTCACCAAGAGAACCCGTGTATGAGGACATTCTTCCACCTTCCATGCCACTAGAAAGTCCGACAAGGTTAGCATCCTCTCGACTTCTATCTTCATATCCGTCCTCATCCCAGCGTTAAAACAGGCATCAGACACCTGTGAAAGGGTACGTAGGCTGTCCGCGACAGGGGTTACACGTCACCCACCCTTTTTTTATCTTCGTTCTAGTCCTTCATACCCGATACCAATCACAACCACGTCACCACCAGACGGGCACGTTCGATACCCGCAACTCATGTCCCAGCATCAACTCTCACAAGGTTACACCCCCTCCTTGCAATCCATGTTCAGTTATCCCACCCTCAAACCTTCCGAAGTAGGACCTTCTTCTCTCTTGTTCATACCGGACGCTTCCAAGACGTCCAGCCACCTTTACCCCGCCGATACGCTCCCACGACCGTCCGTACCCGTCCACCCGCCGCCGACCGGCACGCAATACGCCAACACCTACGCGACCCTCTCTCGAACGCATGGTCCCCCACCGCCACCCGCCCCACCACTGCACGCCGATGTCGAACGCTACCGCACCGCCTCGCAAGAATCCGCGCGCATCACTCGCGAACGCACGAACGACGACAGCGTCCCTGAACTCAAGACCGTCTCCCTCCCGCGCGACTGTCTCCCCCGCTTCCTCTCGATCGCCGCGCTCAACACGTCTCGGAACCGGGAAACGTGCGGGTTGTTGTTGGGCAAGGACCAAAAAGGCAAGTACGTCGTGACGACGCTCTTGATTCCGAGACAGCATTCGACGAGCGACACGTGCACGATGGACGAGGAGGAGCTGGTGATGCAGTTTACGGAGGAGCGGTCGTTGATCACGTTGGGTTGGGTGCGTGGCGTAGCATGACGTTACCGTGCGCGGTACTGACGTACGCCAGATTCACACCCACCCGTCGCAGTCATGTGAGCATCTTGAGACGTTGTCGGGCGCGTGCTTGATGCATGTACAGGTTTCATGTCCTCGGTCGACTTGCATACCCACTCGGGTTTCCAGCGGATGCTGCCCGAATCGTTTGCCGTCGTCTGTGCGCCCAAGTCGACGCCCAAGTAAGTCTCTCTTCGTCTGTCGTCGTGCGCGCGTTGACCTGGCCAGCTTTGGCATCTTTCGGCTGACGGATCCGCCGGGTTTACAAACGATTCTGAATTGTCATGCCAAGGAAGCGTTTCATCCGCACGCCGATCTACCTATTTATACCGTACGCGTGTATGTTTTGTTGTGTTTCCGTGTGGCACTCAATGTCGGTCTAGGATGCGGACAAGGGCCACGTACAGATGAAGGACATGGCGCTCGAAATTGTGGATTTGCGGTGAAGGCCGCGCGATGTCTCTTTCTCTCTTTTTTTTTTTTGTCCGTACGACACATTCTTGACACTTCTTGTTCACGCTCGCAATGTATGTGTAGACGAGGACGGTCGTAATATGTATTTTGGTCGCGGGACGCAATTCGGACGGAATTGTCGAAGACGAGGGTGTGCCATCAGGCACATCTGTAGCCACTTCCTCCACTTCGGAAACGCTGTTTTGCAACTCCTAGCAGGGTAGTTGGGAGGCGGCCTGCGTTTTTACGACCTGTGATGGCCAGGCCCCTCGATCTCATACGGTGTTGTGAACGCGAAACGCCGCCCGACGCGCAACGGACAGTCCGTCCTAGGTAGGCATGATCGGAGACGCGTACCAACGTCCACATGATGCGTTCCAACGTTCCAGCGGTCGACCCAGTCCCACCCCCGATGATACTCGTTGTTGATCGTCCGGAAGGGATCGAGTACCCGTGCAAAATGGAGCTCGGGGGGAGCGGAACGGCCCATGTGGTGATCCTGATCACGATCCTGATCACGACGAGGGGCGCATATGTTCCGAACGATCTTGTGTGGACGAAAAAAAAAACGTACTGCGTCCGGAACACCAAGCCAGGGATTCCGAACATGCCATCGAGCGGACTGCTTGGACATGTCCATGACGGGAACAGGTCCCACTGATCGTCGTTCCGAGGTCTCCGTGCCGGGATGGATGCTCCTCCGTGCGTCCGATAGCGCATCGCGCCCGCCCACAGCGAACGCGGCCTGGCCACCGTGCCAGCGGCGCACGCAGGGTGGTCGCTGCGTCGACGAAGCGCTCACAGCCTCCGTGCGTCCGAAGAGATCGCGTGCCAGGACCAGACAGCGACCCGGATCGGCGCTCGGGCGTAGACGATCCCGCGCAGACAGACGGTGATAACCTTTTGCTGATGTCGAGTCTCGACGCCCAAGCGCGCGCGCGCGCCTAAGACTTGGCCGTCGCACGCGATGGGACAGGACGTTGGGCTTGGATCGGGATCACCATCCATCACCGGCATCGGGTCCGTTCACGGCGCGGGCGCGGGCGCGGAGAGGGGACGACGGTGGGAGGGGTACCCCCGTGTACGCGTGTTCGTGTTCGATCTTTTTTGCCAATTCGCCGATACGGCTGGCACCGTTTGCATGAACGCATCCCGTTCCGATCGCTGACCTGGGCGATGGGCAACGTGAGACGCTCGACGGGGATAGATATCGCAGATCCGTCGCGACGAGACCGGAGACGTTCCCATGCCCGTCCCCCCCCCTCTCGCCCCTCCCCCCTCGGACGCTGTTCGACGGCGCGTGTCGAGGTCTCGACGACCGATCGGACGCACGTGTGTGCGCCCCGCCCTTCAAGTCGCGCTCCGAATTGAGAGGTTCCTGCAACACGAACACGAGGCGTCTCGTACTACGCCCTCCCCATCGAGTCCTTTCGCGGGTGGTACGAACGGTCCCCTCTGCCGGAAAATCCCGGGATCGTGATCGTGAAAAAAAAAAAAGGCGATGGGCATCCGCACATGCGTGCGATGATATTGCTTGCGATGGCGGCTGCGCATGGTTCGGTCGTTTCGCACGGGAGAGAAGAAGATTGCCTGTGCAGGACCAATTCCAATTCCAGAACGCAACGGATGGGGGAGCGATAAGATTCGGATCTGTCAAGGGGGGCCATACTGGAGGCTTTTTTTCTTAATGGGATCAAACTCGCTGGCATTTGGGGTCAAGGGTATCCCTGTACACGTCCGAAAATAAAAATACCCATCCCGTGCGTGATTTACGACATCAGAGGCACGTCGTCCTCGACGAACCAAGTTGAACGTTCATGGACGTTGTTTGTCTACGACCCCGGAACCAAACAAACGCCGCACGGTGGGGTGGGACAGACATGAATGAGCGAATGCTTCCCACGCACGCTGATCATGGGCGATATTATATTACCGTAGCACCTTCGCGTACCCACGACCATACTCTGAAATGGGCAGAAGCCGGGGAAGGAAGGCCAAGGAAAAGAAAAGAAGGGAGAGGGCATTGGGGTTCAATGGCGTTATGAACCACCAGCCAAGAATCCATTGCCTGGCCACCCCCTACAGCCTGCCCGGTGCTGGCGATTCGCCGCAGGCAGTGGGTCGTGGCAGGGTGATGTCACCGCCTTGCAATACTCGATAATTTCCAGGCGGCTCGGGCGTAACATGACACCATATCCTTTCCTGACCTAACCGCTGTTCTTTTCAGCGGTCCGTCTCTTCCGTCCCGCTTGCATGTCAAGCCATGCCGCGATGCCCATTTGTACCTAAAGCAAAAGCTTGTTTCGTGTGCAGTACTGGATCCGCTTGTCAGGCATCCGCGGAATCCCGTCCACAAATTTGATCCTATGGCTACAGCGTCTGACATGCATTATTGTATGCTCACCCAACACAATGCAATACGGAGCACACCGTGGGCGACAGAACAACGAGTGGGACCCACAGTGTAGCTAGGATCCCAAGGTCGTCTATTGTTACGCTTGTTTTCCTCGTGTACGTAACTAGGCTACCACGCCGAATCCGCGTTGTCTTGTCTTGACAAGGCGGTATTAGCCAAGCGCAGAAGCTTCTAGCCCCAGCCAGCACCAAGGGGCTCGTACATATAATAATCTCCCAACTCCAACCCCTGAGTCATCCTATTCGCGAATTCCTCCCACAGCGTGTCCAATCTTGATCCACGCTATCTTCATTCCATATTTCAACGCCCTTCCAGAGGAAGAGCGCGGAACCTGGTCATCAACACGTTGCATTGGCCGTGACAGGCAACCTGCTATCGCCTTTTCTTCCACCAGCCAACTCGGGCAAGTGGTCATATACAGCCACCGCGTCAGAGGTAAAATACCGCCCTCGCTCTCCATCCACCTTCCTCCATAGTCTGTTTCCATTTCGCCATGTATCCTCTATCAGTCCTCTCTTCACCCGCCCTGTCCTCTGCCAGCCGTCTCTCCGATGGGAGCAGTAAACACTCTGATCATAGTCACCGGTCGAAAAGTCAACCCGATTTCGAGATCGAACGGCCCTCGAAGAGTGCCACCAACGTCTCCAAACGACCGTCCTCGCGCAGGCACAAGTCGGATTACGCAGCCGAACACGCGCTCCGTGCGAGCGTATCGCGCTTGCTCGCCGCCAAAGCACGTCCCTTCACTGCGTCCGGCCGCATCCCCCTAGACCCCTCTGCGCTCGTTCTCTTCTTCCGCTCCAAGGTATGTCTCGTCCACCCGATGCGACATCCCACTCACGGGCACGACAGAGTGGCATCACCCACTCACTTGATTTTCCAATCGATGTCGACTACGACACGCCCCCGGCGCTGGACGTCTTGATCGCGGCGTGTCGACCACACCAAACGGGGGGGATCAACGTGTTCCCCGATCGGGACTCCCTCTTCTACCCACCCAACCTCCCCCTCACTGCCACGCTCGAGATCGCGAACCACCCCATCCTGGACGCGGTCCGCAGCGCGCTATTTCCCAACCTCCCTGTCGGCCACTACCTCATCACGGTACGGGATCGACTCGAGGTGATGGGCAAGGGGTGCCGCATGTCACCGCAACCGCGCACGCTGCGCAACGATGGGCGAGTGGCCACGATCGTCGTCACGCTCCCCGTGCAACATCGTGGTGGGGTGCTGACGGTGCGGGACGGCGAGGGCAACGAAGACAAGTTCTTTGGCGGGGGTCAGCCCGAGCAGGTCGAATGGACCGCGTTCCTCGCCGAGTGCGAGTACGAGGTGGACACGGTCCAGCAGGGGTGCCGGATGAGCATGTCGTTTGCGGTGCACCTCAAGACGTACGGCCCCTCTGTGGACCCGCTGATCACGCCGAGCGACCACTTTTTGGATCTGCTCTCGCCCGTGTTGAGCCTCTCGAGGGGGCGAAAAGTGGCGTTTTACCTCACACAAGAGTATGGCGTGAACCCAGCCGACACGATAGCCGAGTCGTTGGTACCACATGTGCGTCCTGTTCGGAGTTATCGGTTACTATAAAGCAAACATGTTGACGGACTTACGCACAGCTGAAAGGGAGCGATTCGCTCCTGTACCACGCGCTCAAGGTGTACAAGCTCGCGCCAGAGTTGCACTGGTCGGCAGGGGGGTACATCTGGCCCATCGACCGCACAGTGGAATGCGGGAGCGACCTCCTCCCAGACTCGCCCAGCGCCCTGATGGGCATGGGGTTTTCCGCGCCGTATAGCTCGCCATCAAAACGCCCTGTACCGATGCCGGTGCGACCGATGAGCTACTACGGGGACCCTGCGGAGGACGAGGAGCTGGAGATGCGGACCGAGGGGGACATGATCCGACTGCGGGTGGAAGAGTCGGGGGCGATCGCGTTGGCGGACGCGGAGATTGCGATCTTGTCGGATTGGGCGCCTGGGCCGATGACCAAGGAGCGGGTGTATTTTGCGTCCGGGGGCGAGTTGGAAAAGTTGATCGTGAACGTGTTGATGGTCACCTTCGTGCCCTAGTAGTTATTCCATAGTCATATCATAGTACGAGCTATTAATCCAAAAAAGATGGTGAAAAAACAAGAAGAACAAAAAAGAAAGATGATACCGTGGACAGTCTTTTCATCTCCGATTCAATCCTCGTTGCCTTGAACTTGGAAGTTGGAGCGTTGGAGACTTCTGGTTGACCATCAGGATGAGTTGCTGCCAGGGGCCGATGATCCAGTCCTTGCATTGTGACTGACCATGGCGTTCGTCTTGGTCTTCTGGAGCTCAACGTATCTATCGTGCGGGCGGTGCCGCCAGTGTCCTTGCAAAATTTCAAGTACAACCGAACACAAGAAACATTTGCCCAGCATTCGACCGTGGCTCGAGGCGACGAACCAACTTAGAGGGGAGGTGTGCGCGATCATGTCATCATCTGTCCCAGACGATGGTGGCGTCAGGGCGCGTTCCTCGACGCGTCATCAGACCGTGACCACTTGGATCAGCGTCTCGCCTTCCAGTCGCTCGGGCATCTGTGCGTCATTGAACGTCGATTTCGGGAGAGCTCCGAGGGCGGTGACGTGACGTAGTCCTCGCTCATTGTCTTTACCCGAACACGGCGTCTGTAAAGCAGTTAAGCGTGGTGGGTTGCGAGATCCGGCGCAGGCGCAATCCAGTGCCAGCAAGCACGTTCTTTTTTCTTTTTTCTTTTCATCGCGGCTGCGGAATGCAGCATGTCCCCATCCGCGCCTTGGATGACTGGAAGACGCGCATAGCACAGGCTTGCCAGCCTGGGGCGTGTTCAGGAAATTTTATTTCGTCACGAGGTGCACTTTGACGCCTCAACGCGTGCCTGGCGTTCCAAATCTGACATCGACCCCGGGGTTTGTTCTCTGACGCCAACGCCTCGTTGTGCGGTCGCTTTTTTTTTTTCCAGAACAAGGTTGGGTTTTTTTTTCATCGTGGTACGGCGTCTCACCGCGAACTTTGCAGCAAGGCTTCGATGGTTGCTCGGACCGTGCTAGCGCCGGGAACATCGGGCGTTCACCACTGCTGTTCTTGGCCTGACCACTGACCCCCAGTATCGTGGTCGTCTTTGCGCTTCTTTTGCCTTCCCGCAACGGACCGTCGGTCGGACACCTGCAACGCTCGGTGCCTTTGCTCCGTATCGTACACAGCGCTCGAATGGGACGTGCTTTCGATCTCGCAT
>JBBPLE010000588.1:0-19513 GCA_038089675.1 Boletales sp. KT-2023b | reverse complement strand
CAGATGATAGAGAAAAAGCTAGGGACCCTTGGTGAATTGTAACACCTTGTTGGTTCCTTCAATGCATATATTTGCAAATGGCACAAACAGCAATACATACTTCAATGTTCAACATACATATTCAGAACCAATAATTGCTTTAGATATGGTAACACTATCATGGAACTGTATTAATTGGAGTAGCTCATATGCATGGCGCATTATTTGAAATTTTATTTGGCATTTGCTTTGAAAATCCATCTGAATGGAATAAACTTTTGTACAACCAGAGTATTACATCTGGTTTCTTTTTTACTTCCTCTCTGCTCTTTCTCAATGATATCCACCCCTTATCCAACATACTGTATTTGCTATGTTGAAAAGGCTTACATTGCACTCTGCCAGTAGGATGTTTGTAGCCTCACATGCATGATACTCTAAACCAGTCCTGACATGCCCCAATCAAGTGACATTGTCAGTCCAGACCAGGAATGTAAAAATCCTAAACTTCATCAGGTTGTATTGAAAAGCATGACTTAGATTCCTGCCAGCCAGCATCAGCTTTCCATTTATGATCAGCAATTGTACACCCACCATCTTGTGATTTCTGCCACTGATTGCCACTACACTTTCTCATCATCCATGGGCCCACATTGATACCTATAGATGTTATACCCTGGGGCTGGACCACTGGTAGAATACACTGAAATATGTACATACACTGGTGGTAGTATTGATATGTAAATGGCCTTGGCCACCCAGACAACTCCTTAGTTAAATGCTTTCTGAAGCAAATCCTATAGGTACCAAAGTTAAAATTTGATTTCCTCCCCTTGATTTGAACAGAAAAATATTTAAGAGCTTTGATTACATGCGACCCTGCAGTTCCTGCCATGCCTCCTAAATACATCTTCAACTGTGATTGGGAATCAGGGAATGCATATTGGGCTACAAGACCACAGTCACATTCTGCTTTTTATTTAAGGGACAGTGGGTTACTGTATGATATCATTTATCAGTATGTTGCTTCATGGGTTACAGACTCAAACAGATGCCTATAAAATAACAAGATTCAAATATAGAGAGCATGAACTCTTTACAGTGTGAGATCAGCTGCCATACCATTGTCCTTGTTCAAAACTTGCACAACTCTATCCTTTTTGACCATTTGATTGAGTGTGTATTGGTTGGTTATTCTCCTGACTCCAAAGCATATCCTCTTTTTCATTGCAAGATGGGGAAGGTCATCACTAGCTATCATGTTCCTTTCATCAAATCACACCAAGATGCCAATTCCACTTTACCTCCCAGCATTCCCACCCCCACCCCTGTGCTGGTGTGTGCATCACCTGCTGGGTCTCCCTTGCTGGTTGTCCCTTGCTGATCCAGCCATGTGCCCAAGCCCTTCCTTCAGGTCTGCAATGCATGTGGGCTTCCTCACCCACTTGCCACCACCCTCATGGATGTTGTGGAGGATTTTCCCATTTTGCTTGACTGCAAGCCAGATGATGATGTTAACAATGGATTGTGTCTTGACTGCCAACCCCTCCTGGCCAACTCACATCTCCACTATCCTGGCAATCTGGTTACCTATGCTGAAGCCATGCCCCCACCCTTTGCCTCTGAATGGTGTGCCACCTTGCAGGATGAATTTGACTGCTTATGCCATTTGGGTGTTTATAAGCTTGTGCCTTGCTCTGCTATAATTCAACACCATGAGGACTGTTTCTGATGGTGGTGATGCTCACTCCTGTGTTTGGATTGCACTTCAATGCAATCAAGCCTTGTGTACAGTTTCTCTCTTTCAAACTGCTTTGATTGACAAAATCATCTCTAAATTCAGTTTAGACAATGCCTACCCTGTACTTATCTTGATGGACTCTGATATATGACTTTCTCACATGACTTCACCTATGTCACCTGATGAACAAGCTACTCTTGTGCACACATCTTTATCATTTGCTCATTGGGTTTCTCATATACCTTGCAGTGGGTACATGTCCCAACATAGCCTACATAGTTCATCAACTGTGTCTTTACCTTGATTGTTATCACTAGGTGCATTGGGAGGCTGCCAAACAAGTGGTTCATTATCTCAAATGTATGCAGGACCTCAGCCTTCAGCTTGGCAGTGATTACCCTACACATATGCTTGGTCAGATTGACTAGCTGGTGCTAATGTGGGAGGCTTGCCCCCCACACCCCCCCCACATGCAATGCTATATCCCAGTACACACACAATGCTATATCCCAGTTGCCTCACATTATGCAAATTACTGGATTGGCAGACAATCATGTCATTATCAAACAACTTGTGAAAAAATAATTAGAATGTTTTATTATATTTTATTATCTGCAATCCACAGCAGGACAGCACACCTGTAGCTACTTTTTTTTTTACATCTCACTCAAGATCAAAAATAGAAAATTTTATTTACCTATTTATTCTACATACAGCATACACAGTGGTGCTATGGACCTACCATTGCTGCATCATCATTGTGGTGGTGGTGGTGGTGATGGTAGTGTGCTATTTGGTTGCCAGTTGCATCACCATCGTTGAGGTGGTGGGCACACTGTTGTGGTGGCAATGACCTACCTTCAGCCACCTGGCTCCCTGTCCCATTGCCATCATTGAGGTGGTGGCAGCAGTGGTGGCAGCATGCATTCAGTCACCCATTGCATCATCATCACTGTCATTGTTGTGGAGGTGGTTGGCATGCTGTTGTGAACTCCTTGCCCACATCATTGTCACAGTAGTGGTGGTGGGCAGGTACTGTTCAGTCCCCCATCATGTTGCTGTCATTGAGGTGGTGGGCATGCTGTTGCAGCATCCCTGCCCATGATGCCGCTGTGGTGGTCATGGCCTGCCATTTGGTCGCCCTGCTCCCCATCCCATCACCATCATTGAAATGGTGGCAGCAGTAGTGGTGGTGTGTGTTTGGTTGCCTGTCACATCACCATCGTCATTGCAGCAGTGGTGGTGGTGGTGTGGTGGCACATCATTCAGCTACCCTACTGCCTGTTGCATTGTCCTCATACTGGTGGTGGAAAATGGCTGCCACTCATTGCATCTGGGGTGGTAGCACACTGTTGGATTGCCATACCCCCTGCCACACCATCATTGCTGATGTGGCAGGCATGCCATTGCATCATCCTTGCCCATGCTGTTGTTGGGTGGTGGTGGTGGTGGTGGTGTAATGGTATGCAACTGCTGTGCCCATCACACATGTGGTGATGGTGGCACACCATTGAGCCATCCTATTGCCTGCCACATCATCCTTGTGGTGGTGGTAGCATGGCATTTGTTTGCCATACCACCTGCCATGTTGTTATCATTAAGGTGGTGGGCATGCCATTGCATCATCCTTGCCTGAGTCATCATCAAGGTAGTGGTGGTGGTAGTGGTGGTGGTGTGGCAGCACACAGCTGCTGTGCCTGTTGCACATATGGTGATGGTGGCATGCTGTTGGGCTACCTTACCACCCACCATGTTGTCCTCATGGTGATGGTGGCATGCCATGTCATCATCATTGAGGCGGTTGGCATGCTGTTGCAGCAACCTTGCCAGCATCATTGTTGTGGTGGTGACAGCATGCATTCAGTCCCATCATGTTGTCACTGTTGTGACACCCTCACCCACATCATCATCACAGTGGTAGTGGTGGTGGTGGTGGCATACTGTTCGGTCCCCCATCATGTCATCATCATTGAGGTGGTGGATACACTGTTTCATGTCCTCACCTGTGTTGCTGTTATGGTGGTCATGGTGGTTGTGACAAACCATCAGGTTGCCCTCATTGTAGGGTGGTGTGCTGTAATGTGCTGCATTGTCAGCATGTGTATGTGAAGTCCAACTAACAGCTTGGCATGCAAAAAAAGGAGAGCCTGAACAACACAGCGAAACAACAGCAAGAACTCAGACTAACCAAATAGCATACCCCACGTGTGTTTGCCAGTGCAAGCAGAATACATGAAAGGTGTGATGGCTATTTCTCATCACTCTGAGGTCACTTTCGATGCCCAGTCAGTTTTATATTTGAATTTTGCTATGTGCATTGACAACTGTCAATCCATCAGCAGATTCTGCTTTTTGGTTGGCCTTGGTGTCATCACTTGGTGTTCATGCCAACAATGTTCCCTCTCTCTTTCTTCCTGCAAGGCAGAATTGATTGCTGCTAGCAAGGAAACATGGGAAATTCTCTGACTACATTCCTTCCTTGTAGCCATCAGATTCCCTCAACCTACAGCTACATCTCTTTTATGTGACAACCAGAACATGATTGTGCTTACAGAAGATCCAGTTTTCCATTCCTGAGTGCAACATGTCAACACAAAGTACAGTACCTTCACATCCACCACTACATTTAATTTTCCTGTGTTTGATTCATTGACACTTGTTTTTTCCTCTTATTGTGGATATTTTTATCAATTGCTTCTTTTGTCCATCTTTATGATAGTCTTGGTCTACATATTTTTTCTTGTTGGGGAAGTCTTGATTGTTACACTGCAAGAGAGTGTTGAACTACAGTGTGACAAACTCCATGCTCCATCTATTGGTATTCAAACCAACTGTCTATATTTCCAATGTTCTCACAATGCCTCTCATCCCATTCTATCACAGCAGTCAGAGGTACATTTGCTTGTTATTTTTTCTTATACTGTACAACACACACTTGTTAGCTTTACTATTCTACTGCTCACAAATGTTGTAGGTAAAGCTAACAATTATCTTGTTCTATTATGGCAGTAAGAGCTCATGTGTGTCATAGGTTTTTATAAGTAGAGCTGGAGCTACAAGTGGACCAGCTGGATCTGGTTCCACTGGAAAGGCAGAGGTTTTTCTCAATCCTGAGATATATGATGCAAGCCCTGCCAAGTTTGACAAATAGTGGGTCAAGGTCAAAGCATGGATGGGCTGTCATCCCTAGCAGTTTACAATAACAAACTTGAGCAGACAAGAGGTTCTACATGGAAACAACTATGCCTATGCTATCCTAGCATCACTGAAGGATTTGAAGGGTGGGCACTATGTTGAGATGGAGTTGGCAGAACTAACTCAAGGGACAAGTGCCTTAATGTCCTGGGCACAGCTTCAAAGTGACATTGAATTATTTTTTTGATTGCAACTCCAGCAGGACTGGGATCATGATCAGCTCCTTAAATGGAAGCAAGGTGAGCAGAGTATGATGGCCTTTATTACTGAATGAATGAAGCTACATAACCAGTTTGTGCTTGACAATGTGTCCAGAGTCTACTCCCTTGAGCAGCTATACCCAAAACCTGGATAAAGTTATTCAAGGGCTAACACAAGACCATGATCAGCAAAACCCATATGCAGGTGAAGGAGATTGTCCTTCAGTTGGAGGAATATACCTACACTCTAAAATGGCCACACACACTGGATAGTGTGGAAGTCAATGCCACCACTGTTGGACAGGACAGAGGATGGTACAACTGCAGAGAGTAGGGGTATCAGGCTAGGGCATGCCTGAAGCTGAAGAATGAATGCTCTGAGTACCACTTCCTTGGTGGTAGGCATCACAAAATATGCTCAGAGAAGAAGGTGGTTTCACCACAGAAATGTACACTTTACAGGTATGGAAGGATCCAATGATTGCTATCCATGACATGTTGTTTGACAAGATGATGCCATTTTTCTGGGACATGAAGTCCACATAGGAGAAGGAGGAAAAAGTTGGATGGAAGTGAATGGACAGGGTGTCCATCCTACTAAAGACTTAAAGAATCATCTCTTATTATTAACTGTTGACAATGCTGTATTACATACCAAACTCAATGATAGTTTATTTGCTTCCAAGTCTGGAGAGCTTGCTAGTACTAGGAAGCCAGTATATGGTAGTGTCATGGCAAGGTTCTAGCTTGACAGACAATCCAAGTGAGCATTTTGCATTAGATTGTGATGGACTAGTGTGATTTAAATTCCCAATGCAGTTTATCTTGCTATCTGACATATTATTGATTATACAGTGTTACCCAGGTATTCCACATTTCTTGGACAATATTGGTCTGAATTCATTTACAGCACCCAGGCACAAAAAAAAACTTTGAACAAATTCATTCTTGCAAAAAAAATTATTAAGCAGCAACAACAATATGTAACCATAGTGTTTGAAGGACTAGTCCTAGGACCAGACTGAATTTAGGAGTTGACTGCAGTCTGAGGCCTTACTTGTTACAAAGACTCACAGTCCCAGTCTTTTGATTTCTGATTAAACTATGTAAAGGACCAGTGAGGACCAGATTGGACTGATAGCATACAACATACAAAACATAGTACCGATCAACAAGTAACTCAACATACTTGTCATGTCCTCCTACCCAGACCTTGTCCTGATCATTCAGCTTCTTAAAATCTTGCAATAGAACCTCCTCAATATTGGATGTATTAGAATTTGCATGATCAATGATGGAGCAATATCATCTATGCTTGAGATTTTGAAGTTCTTCAATCTCTTTGATCCTAAATGAGAATGATGGTTGGTTGCAATCTCTGTGCCCACAGAAAACAACTGTTTGCATGGTATCAAAGATGCAGGAATTGCAGAAATATCCTTTACAATGCATGAAAGAGTTGGGTGTGTCACAGCATGGTTATTAGGGTTGATGGGAGCACATGATAGTAGGTGCAATCAATAATTCACCATCCACCATTCAACAACATCCATTTCTTTTGTGACACTGTCAACAATTGTGAAGTATTTGCATAGCTCAGTGACCCATTTCATTGATTGGCTGCTCTTGTGCTGGATCTTCTCAATCAGTTTGCAACAGTGATAATCAAATTCCAACTCCAATGTTGTGTTGGCATTGGGATGTGATGGTTCCATGGTAATGTTGGTGAGTATGTTGTGGGATGGTGTCTCAGCCTGTGTCTCCACCCTATATTCTTGAAGTGCCTTCTCAACAATCTGCAGGACTTCATCATACCAGTTTTGCCATGTAAGCTTCTCTTTACCCATTCATCATCTTGCTCTTTCTCTCATCTCCATGCCATCTTGATGTAAAGTAGCTTGTGATACATATGGATGTAAGACTAGTCATAGTCAGCAAACTATTGGAATATGTGTGGAACAGAGTTGCTGAGTGATAAAATATACACAAGCTTATTGTCAAGCTTTGTGTAGTATTGTCTGATCTTTGTGAGGCCACTATCAAGGGCATTGCAATACCAACTGTATCTTAGATTGGCTTTCTTTGACTCCCATGTGCTCTGTAGTTCCCCAAGAGCAGGGATTGCTTGCCACAGGGTTGCATGGTGCTTGAAAGAGAAGTCTTGCTAGATCCTTTTTGTGTTGGAAATGAATGTATGTGTGTCATTGATGATCTCCCAGTCATGTACTTCTTCACATGGCCATTTCACTGAATTGTTGTGATTGGACTATATAGTTGGTCTGTAGACTTGATGAACAGATTGATGGGTCATTGATGGCTGTACAAGCATGCCAACATGGCATCAGCAATACCCCAGTACATGTTGCTGTGGAGAGGGATCTTGTAAGGCAGGCTGATCCCATAGTTGGCTTGAAGCAACTTGAAATACTCAAGCTGTTGAGTCCAACAATGTATCTCCATGGTAGTGAAGTCAGTGTGAGTAAGATGAATGCATGTAAACAATGAAAGTGCCTTTACAGTCAATGTCTAAACTGCAGCAGCAACATCCAGAATGTTTCTAAGGACATGCTTGCTAGAAAGTGAGGTATTGAACTCCTGCATACTGGCCATTGTCTCCTAATTTGCAAGTCTTATGATAAAAGACATGACAGCAGTAATGGATAGATTGTCAGCATGGGTGAGACACAGTAGGTGGTGGTGTGCAAGGTCAAGCAAGCATATTTTATGGTAATGGAGGAGTTCTTCAATTTTGTCACATGTAGTGTTGTTGCTGGTATTATTGGTGATCCAAAATAGCTGTAGCAAGGCAGTCAGTTAAAATGAGATAATATGAAAAGATGTACATGTACATTGCTTGACCCCAGATATGATTCTGACTCACTTACAAAGTCCTAAAAAGTAACAGCCAAGGTTGTTGCCAGTGTGAGCTCCAATAATCCCACAAAAAGCAATTACTTTGGTGTATAGAGTCCACTTTGATAGTTTTAAAAAGTCAATGGTACCATTGATCTAGTGCACCATGATGTGAAGGAAAGTGGCCTTTATCTAGTCAATTGACCAAAGGTTCATTGTGGTTGAGAAACAAGGACAAATTGACTTGTACGAAAATCAGTGTTGGGAGGAAATACATACATACAGTAATTTGATTGACTTACCACAGGCTCACCTTTGAGCTGCTTAAGGAATGCTGCAAACACATTGTGAATGAACATTTTCACATTATGTGCTGATGGTAATTCAGCATTGGAGGATTTAGATTGCATTTCCATGAAGCTATTCCTAAACATTGCCTTGTTGATCACAAGTTACATATTGCACCTCATGGTTAGCTGGTGGTGTGTCACATCACTATCTTTCATGCAGTTTATAGTCACACATGATGAATTTCACAATATTCAACATGTCTGTCTGTAAAAAGGCTCACTCTACCTTTTTCATCAATATTCCATCAAGATTCTGCCATGCATTCAGGGGTTTCCAAGACCTTTGGTGGTATGTTGAGGTGGTACTGAGGTATATTTTCTTCCCAACAATGCTTCTGATATAATTTACAGTGAATTTGGATGTGTTGTTGGCATGTAGAGTTACTGCCAGTGAAGAAGGCCTTGTGTTTGCTGTGCTTTTAGACAAGTTTCTCACATTCCTTATGATGGTGAGTATTCACAATATGCAAAATTTGGTTTGCATGTACTCATTTGTACATACTGTATTGCACCAGTGATGTGTTAGTGTCTCTGTCTTACCATTTGTACCTATGAACTTGACCTTGGTTGTGTCAGAGACGATGATAATCAAGTACTTTGTGCTGTCTTACTCTACCACATGTATGGTTGCCTCAGGGGTATGGTGTATTTCCTTAAAATTGTCCTGCAATTCTCACATCAGATCTATCAACCAGCATTACATATTCAAGCTATTTTATGTATATCCCACTCTTGCTTACATCAACCTAGTACCTGGCCAGGCTCTAGCTCTGTCATTGATCATATCTGACTCTGTGGTCAACTCCATGCACTCCTCAACCAACAATGTGCTGTGCTGTTTTCACCTTTTGTCATCTCTTTATTTCCTCAAACAAGTTGGATAAGCAATAGGGCACTCATCTGACTGTTCAGTCTCAAGATGTGGCTCACTTTCATTTCCTGTTGATTCCATATTGCTTGCAATTGCAGCATGCCTTCTTTTTTATTTTTTATTATGGAAGAAGTAGCTTTCAACTTGGGTGGTCAAGAGTGTGCACTATTGGTTTTTCTTGTTCAACTTGTGTTGTCATGGAGCTTCAATGAGTGGATACATGGATATTGGGCTCACTTTGACAGGCTATGTGATGTAGTTTTGCTATGCACATGTTGACCTACCATAAGTTGACCTATGTACATGTATATACCCCAATTTATGCCTGATTCACATTGCAAGCTATGAATAGGGAGATGTGGGGGTATCAGGTACCCATGATTGATCTCAAGTATGGGTACCTATGGGTACTGGGATGTGTGAGAAATTAGAGTACAATTCTAACTGACAACTTAAATGCACTTGTATATACAATCCATTATAATCCAGGTATACCTGAGATGCAGAAGATTGCAGGAGTATCAGAAGAGGTATAAATAGATAGGTTGACAGGACCTTAGAGGGAAAGAGAAGATGTAAGTATATACAGTATGTCATAGAACAAAATCCAGAAACATAGAAGTCAATCCTATGAAAAGCAGATAAAGCAGATGAAATGGATAAAGTGAAAAAGTGGATACATATGGAAATGAGGTGGGACAAGACAGATAATTCCTAGACATCCCAGGGACCAGTCCAGAGCCTAAAAAAGGCATGATATGACCCTAGGAAAATACATACAGTCCCATATAGTGTACTCACACAAGAGTGGAATAGGATGGATGGATGCTAGATATCCTGAGGAACAGCCCATTGCATGATAGAAGCAAGATACTGTAATTTCCTACAATGTGCAACATTCTTTCACCATTCATATGTTTTTTGATAACAAGACTTACCAGGATGAAACTGAGATCATGTGTGAGTGCAAGAACATGGGAAAAATCAAAGAACACTTTGTCACACACATTTTGTGCATGCTCCAAATGAATTGAAAGAGTTAAGTTCCATGGGGCATCATTGGATGCATAGAAATAAAGCCAAAGTTGAAATGCTTGAGTTTAAAAATGTTCCATTGTGTAAGGAAACCCAGGAAGATTCTCATTTTGATATTATGACACACACTGATGAGCTCAGCAATGAGGTATCTGTTAATCAGATTCTTCTAGTTCATCAATTTCCTGGTCATCTGTCTTCTCATCACTTGAGGAGTCTACTTGGTGGGGAGCCTGTGCTCACCAGATCATGAATGCATTTTAACAAAAAAGTAGAATACAGCATACATATTTTGTCTTTCAGTGTAATAGGCTGGGCATTCAACTTGATTGGAAGCTGTTATCATATTAGGATACAGTGACTCCTAAAACTATTACAATGTGCTAACCCTAACACTGTTACACCTGGCCTGGGTAGGTACAAGAGTAGACTTAAACAGCTAACACCTAGATCAAGAACAGGAGTTGATGGTTATGTACTGACATAATGTCAGGGACTTCCAGAAATGAAGATGAGGGTTCTGGTAGACAAAGATTCAAAGTTATGTCAGATGATGTCAAGGACTGCTGGAAGGATCGCAGGGTTTCTGGTGGACAAGAGGTATGGATGGCAATGAGGGGGCACTAAGGCCAAGACTTAGAGAGAGCTCAGAAGAGGACAAGGGAAGTGAAGGCAAAAACCTAAGGCAGGAACTGCTTGGAGTTTGTGCTGTACATGTTGGCCAGTACTTATACTATGATGTGCTAGTCATACCGAGTCATGATGAGTCAAAGGCCAGCCATATGGCTGCATACTCTAAGTATAAACCCATGCAGATGTGCTGCAATTAGAGGCTATGAAATGATGATGAGAGAACAAAGGAATAAATATCATGGGCTGCACAAGTGGAGATGCATAGGAAATCAATCAGGGATTTCTATATAAAAATAGAAGATAAATGTGAATAGAAACAGCCAAATTGAGAACATGGTGGGATGTCAATGTAACTATGTTGCATAGATAGAGAATCAAAGGAAGAAGTGGAAAAAGAAAAAGATAGGGGTCCCAAGTGAATTGTAACAAACAGTGTGTGAAGTGCACCACAAACACCCATGGGAATTATGCTTGGCATTGGTGAGGCAAATACAGCAAGGTGCAAAACTGTTGCAATAACTAATCCTTGTGCAGTGCATGCAGTGCACTGCAAACACCTGTGGGAATTAGGCTCAGCTTTGGGGGACAAATGGGGTATAGTCCCCTAGCTACAAATCAATCCCTGGGTCATGTGATATGGACCTGTGGCTGTGGAGATATGGGCATTTCAAAATTGCAACACCATTGCAGCAGTTTTGCACCTTACAATACACAATGTAAAATCTCAACAATAACATGTAATGTTTGGCAATGTAAGGATGAATGTGCTGTCAACATTGATGGTAGAATGGATGGGCACCTTGACCTTCACATTTTGAAGGATGAGCTACTCAATACTGTGCAGTAATATGGCTTAAATCCATTTAATGTCAATTTTCAACAGGATGATAACCTCAAAAAATCCTATAAAAGAGGGAGGAAATGGTTTCATGAGCAAGAGTTTTAGACTGTGATATAGTCAACATAGTCACCTGATATAAACACCATAGAAACCATCAAGGGTTACTTCAAAAATAAGCTTACATCATGAATCTCCTTTAAATGAGGAAATTTTAGTTGGGGAGCAACAGAAACTGATTGAAAGTATGTATGTCCCAGGGTGGTTGAGGCAGTGCTCAAGGCAAAAGGAGGCTATACCAAGTATTAATAATCACTCTAATACAAAAGGCACAAAACTGTTGCAATGGTGTTGCAGTTTTGAAAGCCCATATCTCCACAGCCACAGGTCCAGATCACATGACCCAGAGACTGCTTTGTAGCTAGGGGTTTGTACTCCATTTGACCCCACCAAAGCTAAGTGAGATTCCCACAGGTGTTTGCAGTGTGCTGCATGCACTGCACAAGGGTTAGTTATTGCAATGGTTTTGCACCTCACTGTAGTAGTACACACTCCTGGCTACCTATTGGACCCTGGGCCATGTGATGCCATCCAGGAATTGCAGAGATATGGCCATTTTAAAACAAGAACTACATTGTAACATTATTGGGACATTTGTTTGAACCATAGGATCTTTATGAAATGAGCTGATAGTTGATGTTGCTTGATGCTATAAACAAAGATACACATATGTGCATGATGTCTGAGCTTGAAAATGTTCCCATGCTTCTTGACTTCCAACCACTATCATCATGTGACCTCTCTCTAATACTCAAACACATACCATTTTCTCTTAGCTGGATTCTGGTCTCTTTATCCACTCTATTGCATCCAGTACTGGTCTGAGTACTGCTACCATCTCCAGACTTCATTCTAAGGAGTGCTCTACCCTTCAGAAGTCAGTTGAAGGCTGTCCATCCAAGCTTTCCTCTACTGATATCCAGCATGCTGTGCATCTAATCACTAGTAACAAGGCAGAGAATGCTGTTCAGGTCACCAAAACCCTCTCCACCATTACCAACAAGTCCCTCCATCCTAATACAGTCTGTCATCACTTGAAAAATAAAGCTAAAGGAGGATATATCAAGTACTGATAAATACCAAATAGCATATTCATTACTGAAAGTCCCAAAACTGTTACAATGGAGTTCTTGTTTTAAAAGCCATATCTCTGCCATCCCTGGATGGAATCACATATCCCAGGGTCCAATAGGTAGCCAGGGGTGTGCACTACTATTTGTCTCACCATTGCTAAGTATAACTCCCATGGGTGTTTGTGGTGCACTTCATGCACTGTGTTATGGTTAGCACATTGTAATGGCTTTGGGAGTCACTGTATGAGCTACCACAACAGATTGGTGTTTACTTTATCTTCACTATACATATTTATTGGGTCTCTTGAACAACTGAGTAGAGAGGGTGGATGTGGATGTAGACACAAGTGCAGACATAGATGTAAGTGCTGCACAGTGCTGCTCAAGCAAAGCACTCATGGAGCAATGACAGATTTGTCACTATTACTTGTAATATCACTGTCACCATATGCACTTGCACAATCATCACCAATCCTGCTGATACCAATATTGGTTTGTTTGGATCTGCCAGCATGAATTCATTCTTTGATTTGAACCATTTGAATTTGTGGTAACACCCTGTGCAGCATGGCAGGGCAAGGAGGGAAGATATCTGAAGGTCCCTTTTCTTTATTGACATCAGAGCTGTGACTATCATGAGCATCATGGGGGAGCATACAACCTACAGTATAGTTAGTTTTGTGCATAAATCTATAGACTCTGGACATCCCTATCATGTTATTGGCTTGATAATTTTTATGGTTTGGCTGAAAGAAGCTTGGGGGTTTGACTTTATTGATGTCCTCAAAAGCACTGTGGAAAAATCTACAAACTCTGATGTAGTTGTATAAGGATGCACTGGTGGCAGGCACTTATCTGTACTGGATAAGGTTCCAGGATATTGCTGAAGGAATGCAAGCATGTCAGGGGATAACTGTTATTATGAGTGCAATTAGCCAAAGTTTACTATGAAAACAGAAAGAGTCATGTACATTTTGAATAAGCAGCAATTACTGCATAATAAATATCATCAATATGAGGAATTGCAACTTGCACTCCTGATTTTTCTGTTGGTGCTTAATCTATTTCTATGTGTAAGTCTTGTCAATCATACACTAAGCAACAAAACTGTTGCAATGTTTGCTAGTTTTGTAGTGCATGCAATTTAACAAGTTGAGGCATGGGAGTCTTGCTTAGCACTAGTGGGACAAAGTATGGGGGTGACCCCTGCCTATCTATCGGACCCTGGGTCATGTGATTTGGCCCAGTGGCAGTGAATATATGGCCATTTTAAATACACTATGTCATTGCAATAGTTTTGTTGCTGACATCAAGGATATCATAAATTAGTATGAAATATATCCTCTTTTGGCCTTGATGACCTCCACTACCCTCCTAGGCATGCTTTAAATCAACCTTTAACACTCTGCCACCTCTATCTTCTTCCAATCCACTTACATCTGTTTCAAAGTTTAATTATTCCTTTTGGTGGCTCTAAATAGTCTGCTAGCCTTCTTTCAAGCAAAAACCATAGATGTTCTATGGGATTGAGGTCTTGAGATTGAGTTGGCCACATCATGATCTGAAACCAATGCTCAGCAAACCATTCCTTGGCCCTTTGCTAGTGTGCTTAAGGTTATTATTTTGTTAAAAAATGATATTTTCTGAACTTTTGATATAAATTTTCAAGGTTTGCTGGAGTTCATTCTTAAGATTTATATATAAATGGTAGTATCCATCCTATCATAAATCCTGCATGTTATTCCAACCCCTTCTCACATCATACAACCCCATATCATCAGAGATCCTTCTCCAAACTTGACTGTTTTCTATACCAACCAAATATTTAAGCTTTCTCCTGTCTTTTTCTCTGCCCATCTCTTGCCATCTGACCAAATGTGATTGATTTTGGTCTCATCTGACTGTGCAACACACTTCTAATCCTTCACAGTCCAATACTTATGACTTTTTGTAAAATCAAGTCTGGGATTCTTATGACTGAAGAGAAGATAAGAGCATTTCTTCTTCACCACAGCCTTCATGCCTGATTTCTTCAAATGACAACAACCAGTATGAGGAGGAATGACATGGTCTTTGACATCCCAAAGAGCCTTGGTGATCTGGATAGCATTTTCAGCCTTTCCAGTTCCAATAAGACATATGGCATAATGCATATCAGAAGATTTATGAGGAAAGAACAATCACCAGAGGATGTAGTCATGTCAGGAAGAATTCTAGAGTGATTTCTGCTGATAGTAGAGTGGTGGACACCAGAAGAATCAGACATTTGGTTAGCAGATTGACTCAAATCCAAAAAAAGAATGAGTTGACTGATTTGAATAGGGGGTAGGGGTTTTATGATGGTGGAAAGTGAATCCAGAGTGACATTTTGGTGTATTTACATTGTATTAAATTTATTGTAGGTCACATGACTCATTTATTATGTCAGCACCAATCTGAACATGTTAAACTCACTCTTCACCATATCAGCAACAAAACTGTTGCAATGACATAGTGTATTTAAAATGGCCATATATTCACTGCCACTGGGCCAAATCACATGACCAAGGGTCCAATAGATAGGCAGGGGTCACCCCCATACTTTGTCCCACTAGTGCTATGTAAGTGAGACTCCCATGCCTCAACTTGTTAATTACATGCACTACAAAACTAGCAAACATTGCAACAGTTTTGTTGCTCAGTGTAGCAGTCCAGGACATCAGAAATGAAAGACTTATGTACATCTATGTTATTCCCATACTTTGATATCCATTATGCTTGGTTCAGGTAGGAATACTGTAAGCATAGGCTCAAGGAACTAAAGATGAGGTCAAGGAGTTGAAACAATGAAGTGGTATACTCACCAGAGGTTCAAGGATTTGGTCAATGAAGGAGTTGATGGGTTTAAGGAAATATCCAATGAGAGAGTCAATGAAGGATTCTGAGAGTTTTGATAGAATTGAGGTAAGATTGAGCAGGACTAAGCTGGAGTATATTGAGTGTAATTGGACTTTTGTAAGTACTGTGAGGAAGAATGTCATAGAATGTCATAGAATGTTTATGACTAAGCAACAGCAAGATAGAACATTCCAAAAAAAAAAATCAAGAAATCAAGACAACAGAATAGGAACAGAAATGAAAGGTGTGCAGTGAACATGTTGAGTGTTCTAGAGCACTCTAAGGAAGAAAAAGAGTATACTGGGTTATATCAGTCTATCATACAAGAAAACATAACAGTATCCTTCTGTTGGAGCTACTGCTGAAAACAGTTGTAACACATGCTATGATCTGCTTGATCTGGCTTGGATGATGATACAAGAAAATAAGATGAACTGTTAGGGATTATAACATTAGAACAGCTGCCACAGATATAGTCTTCTTTTGCAATTTCAGTGAAGGAAACAATGGGCTCCATACAGTACTTGTGAATAAGAAAAGGAACCTACAAGTTGTATCAACTATTGACATACTACTTAGGTGGGTATATGTATCTGGGATTCACTGAGTCACTCACATGATAGTAAATGGTGGCAATACACATGAAGATGGCACATGGGCCACACATCCATGTTACATAGAGGTGTAGGGCCAGTGACTGCACCAACATTTTGGAAGCACCATCCAACCTGAAACATGCAGAATAAGAGTGCCTTTCAGCATGATGAACCATGGTGCCTACATGGATCAAACTTTGCTTGCCCATTTGTTGTGCATCTGAGTTGTGGTCCAAGCTCAATACATAAGTAATTCCCAAGACAACTTCACCAAAATTGAGAGCCAACATACCACAGTTTGACAGAACTTCATCCATTTATTGCATATTCTGGAGTAAATCTGGGTGGCAGTGAGATTTGGGTGGAACTCATGGCTCAGTTTGGCTTTTGAGATATGAGAGAAAAATATGAACCAGGTCATGAGATGAACAGATCAGGATCAGAATTTGGAGAACAATGCCTAGGTTTGAGGATGCAATGTGGTGAGAAACAAAGAGGAAGTAATATGGTGAGAGGTGCAAGGTTGCAATGTGACAAGGGATGTTGCAAAAGGATGGAATGTGGCCATGGCCACACTACAATACAGTAAGTGCATACTCACCTCATGCAATGGCCTAACCATCACAGTACATTTTGTGGTGGCAAGAAATAGAGTGGCAAATTGGGAAGGTAAGGGGGCAATGTCATCACACTAAATGCATGCTTTGTGACTCAGTCTCATCAGATACATAAAGTTGAGTATCCACCTGTTGTCAGTGATTCCTCATCCCTTTAACAATGCCCACCAATGGAAGCCAAATCATAAGTTGGCAAAACTTCAACAACTGCCAGAAATTCATCAATGCTTTGCATGATAGCACCAATGGAGCTAATCAAGCCCCACATATGACACCTGTGTACTTCATGACTAACTGACCATCAGACTATGGAAAAGCTCTAGAAGAGGATCAGGTGCATACCTCTATCCAATCTGTAAGATCAAGATAATCACCACCATCTACAGGCTCACCAGGTTCATCCAAATGTGCACCAGCCTTGAATTCACTCATACATGACAACAGGGTCACACTCTTGCCTCCATTAAGCCCATAATGATTGAACTGCAGTGGATGTATCCAAATATTGGGTTGTGGGAGATGGTCAACTTACTCTTCCATGAACATGGTCTCAGTATCTCCAGGTATACACTGATTTGTTGACAATCTTGATGCTGGGAATAATATTTTTGACAGGCATGTGGTACAGGAATATTTTACCACTCATGAACTTCATCTAATTAAGCAGCACTGGACTAACTGTCCTAAACATGATTGGTTTTGAATGGCAGGTATAAATGACATTTGGACAATAGACCAATATGATAAATGGCTTTAATTTAGTCTTGAATTGCACACTGGGATGGAGCTATTCTCCAGCAGGATGCTCTGGATGAAAGTATGACATTCTAATCATAATTCACAGCTTATTTTTTTCATTTATCATAAAACAGCTGAATCTCTCAGATTCTGGAGTGCAAATCTCCTGCATAGACTGGGACTTTGTCCAGAAACACCACCTTCCAAAATAACAACTTCCCTCCTCCATCACTGTCTGAAACATTGACCAATCCACTAACAAGAACAGTCTCATTCACTTCTCCACCACCCTCTTTGTTCACATCAGACAACTTGCATATCAAACCACTTTCTACATCCTTAACTGTGGAAAGGAAAATGTAATCCTCAGACTCCCTTGGCTCAAACAAGTAAACCCCACCATCAACTGGGCCCATCATGAACTATCCATTCCCCTTGACTCCAACCAATCCAATGAACTATACCACACCCATACCAAGCCACCCCCTGCTGCCTAAAAGCCCACCACTCAACCCCCCTACCATGTACTGTACATGTTGACTCTGTATGGGATGGACATTTCTATAATTATATGTAGAAGGAAACTGAAACACAATATCTTCTCCAAGTCAATGACAATTGAATCCTCAACCAAATCATCTGTTGTGGCTCTCACTTTGTTCCTGCTACTACCATCACTAAACTCACCACATCCATGGAGTTGGCCATGGCCACTGAAAATGCCAAACCAAAAGCTATCCTCCCCCCTGGATATTCTGCCTTCTCCTCTGTCTTCTCAAAAGAAGTCACCAACCATGTTCCCCCCAGCTGACCCTATGATCATGAAATCAACTTGGATAACTCCTTCACCCCAAAAATCAGCAACTCTATCCCCTCTCCCTGGAGGAGAAAGCTGCCACTGAAGCCTTTCTAGATGAAAACCTCAAAGCTGGGAAGATCTGTCCCTTCAACTCTTTCCAAGCCACCCCCTTCTTCTTTGTTAAAAAGAAGGATAGTGGCCTCCATCCCTGCCAAGATTATCAATATGTTAATGAACACACCATCTGCAATGCCTACCATCTTCCTCTCATCTCTGACCTTGTCAATAAGCTCAAAGGTGCCAAAGTCTTTACCAAATTTGACATACATTGGGGGTACAACAACATTCATATCAAAGATGGTCATCAATGAAAAGCAGCCTTCATTACTCATAAAGGACTCTTTGAACCCACTGTCATGTTCTTTGGACTCTGTAATTCCCCAGCCACTTTCAATGCTTCATGAACAACTCTTTCCAAGACATGATTGTGGAAGGATGGCTTGTCATCTATATGGATGACCTCCTTATCTTCTCTCCTGACACCCAGACCCTGAAGAATAAATGAAACATGTTCTCCAACACATGACCAAGCTGGACCTCCATCTCAAACTCAACAAATTTGCCACTGACAAGGTCAAGTATCTTGGTATGATCATCCAACTTGATGAACTCACCATGGATCCTGTAAAACTAGACAGCATTTGCAAATGGCCTACCCCCACCAAGATCAAAATTGTCTACTCTTTTTTAGGTTTTGCCAATTTTTACCATCACTTCATTCCAAACTATTCCAACATTGCTCACCCTCTCCTCAACCTCACAAAGAAGAACCAACTGTGGGACTGGTCCTCCCACTGCCAACAATCCTTTGATGAACTCAAATGCCTCTTCCTCTCCCAACCAATCCTCCATCTCCTGGATCCTGCTCATCTATTTGCCATAGCAACTGACACCTCCAAATATGCCTCTGGTAGTGTTCTCCTACAAACCAACACCAATGGTGACTGGCATCCCTGTTCCTAACTCTCCAAATTCTTCTCCCCCACCAAATGCAACTA
>JBBPLE010000587.1:0-19550 GCA_038089675.1 Boletales sp. KT-2023b | reverse complement strand
GGTCAATTTGGATGTTATGACCTTCTCAATGAATGTTCATTCAGAGGAATTCAGATGGCTCTCCGAGATCATGACATTCCCACTTCTTCATGAATGCAGCCTTGATCTTGTCTACAAAGATCTTGTTGGGGCTGCAGAAGAGGGCATCATCTACGTAGACTATCGCTAGACAGATGTCTTTGCCTTTGCAATAAATAAAAAGTCTGGCATCGGTTTTTAACCATTTGAAGCCAAGTTCTGCCATGGATGCATCAAGTGCTTTCCACCAGGCTAAGCCAGCTTGCTTGAGTCCATAAAGTGCGCGCAATAGGTGGAGAACTTTGCCTTTTTGGTCGGGAGGCATGAACCCCTCAGGAAATTCCATGTAGATTTCCTCTTCCAGTTTACCATAAAGGTATGCAGAGTGTACGTCAAGCCTGGAAATATGCCATCCTTCCAGGGCTGAGAGGGCAAACATACATCGCACAGTCTTGAAATGTACAACTGGGGAAAAGACTTGGTCAAAGTCTAACCCTTCAACCTGGCTAAAGCCTTTGGCTACCAGGCGGGCTCTTTTACGACTGTCCAACTTTTGATCAAAGACCCATCAGTTTTTAATCACCTTGCAGTGTTGTGGGTGCAGAACTACTTCATAGACCTTGTGGTCTTTCAGCATTTGCAGCTGTTCTTCACAGGCTTTAAGCCAGTCATTCTGCTCCGATTTAGGGAGTTTCTGGATGTCGCGGAATATCCACTTGCGTAAGTTAGGGGATGCCCCAAAAGCGGAATCGTGTAGGATAGTGTGATCGCAGAGGTATGAAACCAATGCATCTCCCCCTTCCTGTGTGAGACGGTCAACATTGTCCTCAGAAGTAGGAGATGGGGGGAGTCCACCAGGGACTGCAGGTGAGTCCAGAACTGAATCCAGGACTCGGGACGGGCCAGCTTCGCCAGTAAGGTCCTTCCAGCATGACTCACTTTCAAGGTCCCAGAGCTGCCAAAGTGGATGACAGCACTCTCCAAAAATGTTTCTGGGGTGCGTCGGGGGGTTATGGAGATGCTCACTATGCCTTGGGATAGGCGGGGGACCAGTTGGTGGTAGTCTGTGTGACAGAGGTGTCACTGGAGGGGGGGCTGGACTGGGTGTCTGGGTGTGAGGAGCAGGAGACAGAGATGAAGATCTCGATGTACTCAGGCTCAGTGATGGTGAAGGAGAGGGCAAATTCCTTGAATCTGAGCTGGACTCTTTGCTGGAACTGGGTTCTGACTTGGAACTCTCATCAGAACCAGTGGGAGCCGGAACTGGAACTTCCGGAACCTCATCATGGGCATGAGTTGGTTCTGGGGGACCCGCATGGGGACAGTGTGGAGCAGATTGAGAGCATCTCAGGAAGAGAGTCTTGTCAAAGATCGCATGTGCTGATGTAACAACGGCATTTGTCGGTGACATAAAAATGAAATTTGAGTCACTACCAGGGGCAACGCCCAAGTAGATCATCAATTGCAATCTCAGCTGTAGCTTTCCACCACGGCATTCTGCTGGAATGTGCACATAGGCACCACAACCAAATACCCAAAGGTGATCAACAGATGGTTTCTCCCCCTTAAGTAATGTTAGGGGGGTATCCCATTTCAGCTGAAGCTGTGGGGTCCAGTTATAGACATGGGTTGTGTGGAGCAGAGCCCATTCCCAGTAGGAGGGAGGTAGGCAAGCATGTAACCACATAGCCTGTGCCTTGTCCATTAATGTACGGATTAGGTGTTCTGCATGCCCATTCTGCTGGTGTGCATATGGGGCAGACTGTTGGATGTTGACTCCATTGTCCTTCAGGAAATCCCAAAATGCACCAGAAGTGTATTCACCTCCAGCATCAGATCACCAGTGTTTTATCACAGCATTGTACTGATTGTGGACAAATGCAAACCATTGCTTGGTTGCGCAAAGTGTTTGATCCTTGGACCTTATCAAGGTGGTCCAGGCCATAGATGTAAAGTCATCATAAAAGACAACTGCATACTTATATTTTGAGTAAGATGCTACCTCAAAGGACTTTAAGTCCAAGTGGATCAACTCAAAGGGAGTGGTTGCCCACGTTTTGCTAAGAGGAAAGGGACAATTCGGCTGCTTGCCGAGCTGACACCCTTGGCAGAGGCCAGTCTTAGATGGGATCTTCACGTTGGGAAAACCCTTCAGGTGCTTTTTAGCATGCCTGATGACATCAGGGGATGAGTGTCCAAGACATTGGTGCATGAGTTCATATTCGATCTCAGAGGTGAGTGACGACATGCTGGAGGGCATGTCATGGGGGAAGATTGGTTTGGCACGAAGCCAATACATGGTTTGTCCACCATGACTGTGGAATTCCAAATAAGCTTCCTTGAAGCACTGGTCCCAGATAGTTAAGTATCTGGGCCTGGCACGAAGTGTGAGGCAGGTGTTCTGCAATAAAGTGCCCATCAACACTAGTTGAACAGCACACGAGGGCATGTGCATGACTGGTGATAGGTGGCATATGTGGTTGCCAAACCTTAGCAAAATGGTGCCTCTACCTATAATAGGTGATCGGCCGTTGGTGGTGGAAGCCCATTGGGGCTGGTCAAACTTCTAATACTCAACGAAGTCAGAGCGATCAGGTGAAAAATGAGCTGAAGCTCCTGAGTTGAGCAGCCACATGTCCGATGGGACCTTGTGGTTGTGTGCTTTTTCCTTTCCTTTGCTGTCCTTACTGCATGTATCACACTGTGCGAATTCATGTGTAGCAGATTTATTGGAACTATCTACTACAGGGAACACATATATATGATTTACCTGCGGCAAATTTAATTGCTCGTCAGTACCTGATGTAGATGGGAGAGGGGATACACACTGCAATGTGGACTCCATAAAGAAGCCCTCGATGTACTCGTCGTAGGCATCTTCACCTAGACTTACAATGTCCTCATCGACCTCCATGATATCTGTTGTCCTGGCTAGCAGGACTTCCATGATCCATTGGGAAAGTGGGGCAGAGAGGCAGTTGGAGAGGGATTGCTCCATGCGAGGATGCTTGGAGTGGCGGGATGCAACCAGTTCGAGGTTGCAGAGAGTAGAGGAGGTTGCAGGGACCTCAAGGTGTTGTGCGAGGGAGATGGTTTCCTGGGTTAGAGGAAATGCAGGCGGCCCATAGTGGGTTGCGCCGAGTGTGTGCATGTTGCAGTGGGGGTCAGGGACAGGTGATGTGAATGTGGTGGCAGCAGGGGCGATTACAGTGGTGGAGGCAAAGGCAAAGGAGGCTGAGGCTTGTGCAGCCTCTGCCTGCTTCTTTTCCTTGCAGGTCTTCTTCTCCTTGCATTTTTCTTCACCCTTTTCAGAGTGGTTACCTTTCTGCACTTTTTGGTTGGTATTCCCCTTGGAAGAGGAACCACCTTGCATCTGCTGTTGCTGCTGCTGGGAGAACTGGGGTTCTCCCTGCTGCCGTTTGACAGCGCTAACTTTGTTGGCCTGTTGAGGCCGGGAGTCCTTGGTGGGATGGCACTGCACGTACATTTGCCATGACACTTCTATCTGTTGGAAAATCTCCTCGACGGTGGGAACCGTCTTGGTGACAACTCCTGCTGAGTTTGTCTTGGGCTTTGCGGTGGCAATGGCAGTGGCAATGTGGTCGGTGTACTTGGGGATCTTGGAGATCACGATCAATGACTTTATTTTGTTGTTGACCAGGTAGCCAAAGTTGGAGAGGTGGGAGAAGAGGGTGTTGAGCTTGAAGAAGGTCAACACCGGCAAGTTGTTGTCAGGGATTTGGAGGCCCATGAGGGCTTTAAACTCCATGATCATGGAGGAGATGGTGGGGTTGTTGAACTGCTTTTCAAGTTCGATGAGAATGTTCTCAGCGTGGTCACCGAAGTCAATGCTGCACTCACGAACATGGCGTTTGCAAGTGAGCGTGATTGCGCCAGTGGCCTTGTTGTCGTCCTTGTCCCAGTCCTCCTGCTTCTCTTCAGCACGACATACTTTGTTGGCCAGGGGAGTGTAGGTGGCTTGGGTGACATGCCCAGTGCTGCTGTCCTTGATTTCCAGGAGAGCTACAGGGATGGTGGGTCGGAGCTTCATGATGCAGGAGTAGACCCTGATGGAACAAAGGTAGTCATCCATCTGGGACTGCCAAGCATGGTAGTTCGTGCCATTGAGCTTGACGATGGTGGAGAGGGAGGTGGAAGATATGGTGAGGATCTGGCAGGGGTAGATGTTAGCATGGGTACCTTAAATGATAAAGTGAAAGGGATGGGTTAAACCATGTCACTGAATGTCCAGAGCCCAAAAACTCAGGGGACATAGTCTCCCCTTGTTTTGAGATGGAGAGTGGCTGCTCTGTGTGGCTTTCACTTTGCAAAGCGTTCAGTGGAACTGAATCCACACGAACAGCTCAAACATTCACCATTCGGGGGTGGAACTTAATCCGCACCCCAAAGGCACCTGAATGGCAGGTGGAACTGAATCCACACCAACCAACGGTCAGGTAAGGATGAGAGAGTGGGTATCCTGTGTTAAATGCTGGATGGCCGCTCGGGGCTCATAACCTGTTGCAAGTATGTGTGTTACATACACGGGAAGGTCTCTCACATACCTGGGTTGGTTGGGCTTGAGGAGCTTACAATGGGTGATGGTGGTATCGAGTAAAGAATCAATTAGAACTCAGCTCTGCTGAGTCCAAAAGTAAATACATGTGATGTGTGAACTAATTACTATGTATGTAACACAGAGTCCATTCAACACAACCCAACATGGGCCCCCTCCCCAACTAGATGTGCTCTTGTATTTACCTTTCAAAGTGCTCAAAATGCTATTTATCTTCCTGTTTTGATTCTGAGCACATCTCAAGATGTTGGAACCCAAGCACTGATAGACTCAGGTGCAAACATTTCATGCATCAATTGGCATTTTGTCAAAAGATGGAAATTACCTCTCAAATGACTTCCCGCTCCTATCCCAGTCTGTAATGTCAATCAAACCAGAAATCGCAATGATGATATCAAGTTCACCACTTATATCCCAATACACCTTGAAAATGTAGTTCAAAGACTCCACTTCCACATAATGCATTGTGGAAGGGAAAACATTATCCTAAGTCACCCCTGGTTGAAAGAAACCAACCCCACAATCAACTGGGCCAAAGGAACAGTATTCATCCCAGACAAACAGAATCAAACCAAGGAACTCTACACTCCTAAAACCTCCCTCAGACCTATGAACCACACCCCACTCAACCTAGATTGCAAAGAAAGTCTTCTTTGCCAGTATCTAGATCAGGAAGGCCCTTTGGACTTCTGTGAATGGGCTATGAAGAATTGAATCACCCATCAAGCTGCTAGATTTGGCTTTCAACATCCTTTTGGAGAAAGCTATGTTCATGTCTTTACCACCACAACCAAACTAGCCATAGAAGCCCAAGACACCAAAAGCATGGTTACCCTTCTCCTAGAATACAAAGAATTCAAAGAAGTTTTCTCTGAAAATGCTGCTCATTGCCTTCCCCCACCTCACTCTTATGACCATGAAATCAATCTTGATGAAAACTTCATACCCAGGGTGTCCAAGATCTACCCACTTACCCCTGAAGAGTGAAAGGCTGCTGATGAATTTATTGATGAAAATCTTAAATCTGGAAAGATTCACCCTTCCAACTCCCCACAGGCCTCCCTCTTTTTCTTCATCAAAAAAAAAAGATGGAGGACTTTGTCCCTGCCAAGATTACTGATATCTCAATGAACATACCATCAAAGATGCCTATCCCCTCCCTCTGATCTCTGACCTCATCAACAAACTGAAAGATGCCAAGGTTTTCACCAAATTCAATGTTTGATGGGAATACAACAATGTCCAAATCAAGGGTGGACACCAGTGAAAGGCAGCCTTCATTACTCACTGAGGACTTTTCAAACCTATAGTTATGTTCTTTGGGCAATCAAATTCCCCTCCCACCTTCCAATGATTTATGAACAACTCATTCAGGGATATGATTGCCAAAGGATGGTTAATCATCTACATGGATGATCTCCTCATCTTCTCCTCAGATGAAAAGACTCACACTGAGTATACACAATGGGTTCTCCAATGCATGAAGGAACTTGATCTCCATCTCAAATTAGAAAAATGCAAATTCACCACTTTGGAAGTAGAATACTTGGGAATGATTGTTAAACCTGGAACTCTTGTGATGGATCCAGTAAAGCTTAATGGTATCCAAAAATGGCTGGTTCCCACCAAAGTCAAGGATGTTTGTTCCTTCCTGGGATTCACAAATTTCTACAGGCAGTCTATTCCCAATTACTCAAACCTCACACACCCCCTCTTAGACTTGACTCAGAAGAATTGAGCTTGGGATTGGTCCCCTGAATGTAACCATGCCTTCCAAAGGCTCAAAACTAAATTCCTCAAACAATCCATCCTCCATTTTCCTGATCTTAGTAAACCCTTTGCCATCACCACTGATGCTTCCAAATACACCTCTGGAGGAATCCTCCTACAAACTGATGAAAATGGGGATTGGAAACCCTGTGCCTACCTCTCCCAGTCCTTCTCCCCTGCCAAATAAAACTACAACATTTATGATTGCAAACTCCTAGCCATCATTTGCACACTCAAAATGTGAAAACACTATCCTTGTGGCCACCCCACTCCCATTCAAGTCTTTACTGACCACAAGAACCTGACATACTTCAAACAACCTCAAAACCTAAATTGAAGACAGGCAAGATGGCTTCTTGATCTAGCTGACTTCAATCTTCATTTAATTCATATGGCCAGAAAAGACTTAGCTGGTCCTGACACCCTCTCTTGCTGCCCTGACCTAGTTTCTGATGATGAACAGGACAATCATGATGTCACCCTTCTTCCCCCTTCCTTATTCATCAGTATGATTGACATTGCACTCACTGATAAAGTCTGATCTTCCTCCACCACTGACCCACTTGTCCTGGATTCCCTTCAAGCCCTGGATGGTGAAGTCCCTTCACAACTCTGCTTCTGCCTTTCCAACTGGAAATATGATGCTGGTATCCTCACTTACCAAAACTGGGTCTATGTTCCAAATGATCTCAAACTTTGCCATTCCATTGTTGCCCAACATCACTCCCATGCTTATGCCAGCCACCCTGGTTATCTCAAAACTCGTCAACTAGTGGCTTCTGAATTCTGGTGGCCCAGCCTGGCCATGTTCATCCAAAAATATGTTGAAGGATGCATCCATTGCCAACACACTAAAACAGATACCCACCCCTCCACACCCTCCACTCCCCATTCCCTCCAAGTCCTCCTGCCTATTCCAACAAATTTCCTGCAACCCAATCACCAATCTTCCTCTTTCTGATGGCTTCACCTCCTTATTGGTCATGGTTGACCATGGGCTTACAAAGGGGGTAATTTTGTACCCAACTAAGAAAACTGCTACAGCTGAGGGAATTGCTACCCTCTTTCTTAACAAAATCTGGAAATGGTTTGGTCTTTATGACAAAATTATCTCAGATTGCAGACCACAGTTTGCCTTGGCCTTTGCCAAAGAACTAGGAAAACTCCTTGGTTATGATCTTTCCCTCAGCACAGCCTACCATTTCCAAACAGATGGCAAAACTGAATGAGTCAACCAGGAAGTCAAAACATACCTTCAGATCTTCTGTGGTAACAACCCAACATCCTGGGCAGAGCACATCACCATGGCAGAATTTGCACACAATCACTGCCCCCACTCTGTTACCCAAAAAACCCCATTCTTTCTCATGATGGGCTATGAACCCCACCCCTTTCCCATGGTTATTTCTGAATCATGACTACTAGCACTGGAACAACATCTCAAGGAACTCTTGGCTGCCTGTGATGAAGCACTGGCAGCACATGATCTCACATGCCAGCTTATGAAATCCAGGTACCATGGGAAATTCATTCCATTTGTTAAAGGAGATAAGGTTTGGTTAAATGCCAAAAACCTTAAATGAAATGTCATCGCCTCTAAATTCTCAGCTAAACAAGAAGGACCCTTCACCATCACAAAAGTCCTGTCCCTGGTCAACTATCAACTATGGCTTCTTCATACCTGGAAAATTCACAATGTCTTCCACACATCACTACTTTCTCACTACCATGAGAATGACATCCATGGTTCCAACTTCCCTGCCCCTCCACTGGATCTGATCAGAGGGGAAGAGGAATACAAAATAGAAAAGATCATCAAACACTATGGCAACCCTTCCCAGAGGCAGTATCTTGTCAGGTGGAAAGGCTATCCACCTGAAGATGACTCATGGCTCCCAGAATGGGTGCTGAAACATGCACAGGATACTCCCACCAACTATAAAAGACTCATCCTCAAAAATCATCCCTCATCATCAAAATCATCAAAACACACTTGCACTTCCCCATCTTCCACACCATAAAAACTATGTCTGCCACCTCTCCTATCTCTGTCTCCAACTCTCCCACTCCCCCTCCCATTAGCTCCCCATCCACCTCTCCAGTTCTTCCCCCCTCTGCCACTACTGCCATTGAAGACCAGATCCTCCACATCACCCTTTGCATCCCTGACATTGTCTTAGATGACCTCGCCACTACCCCTGTTATCCAACCACCTACCCCAGCTCTATCCACCCTGACCTCCCCACCCAGCCTCCCTAACTATCCTCCATTCTCCCCATCAGTCCCTGTCCACATTCATCATCTTAGATGTACTAACTGCCACATTCTATTCACCCACATCCTCTCTCAAGAGGCTCCCAGAACCACCTTGGAGCATCACCAGGCATACATTATGTCCTCCAAAATTATAGCAGCCATCAAAGTCTTCAACGAAACACTATCCCTCATCCATACTCTCTCCCTTGCTCACTGAGCTACTGACACCCCTCTTTGGACCATCATTGGTCAACTATGGGAGAAATCCCTTGACAATCTCTACCACCTAGGGTTTGGACATTTAATTGAACACATCCTGCCCTATGGCACCATCGCCAAAGTAATCACTAGTATTGCTCTCAACCTTGTCACTGATGAATGACAGGCTTACCTCTATGGGTGCTCTGCTTTCATTCCTCAAATTCCCCTGTCCCTCATCAATTTTCTAGTCCCCACTGCTTCTTTTTGTCACATAGACACACCACATCCCAACTAGGAGAACATTCCCCCTGTTGCTGCCAATTTCCAACCCCACCACACCCCTGCCAGCCTATGAGTGTTATGCTTGGTCTGGGTAGGAACGAGTGTAGGCTCAAAGAACTAACTGTGGGTCAAGGGTTCAAGGTATTTGGACAAGGGATGCTTGCCAAAGGGGTCAAAGGAGTCATCTGATGATGGAGTCGACAAAGAGGTTCAAGAAGATTGTCTGATGATGGAGTTGACAAAGAGATTCAAGGGAATCGTCTGACGATGAAGTCAACGAAGGAGATTCAAAGAAGTCGCCTGATGATAAAGTCGATGAAGAGGTTCAAAGAGGTTGTCCGACGATAGAGTCGACAAAGAGGTTCAAAGGGGTTCAAGGTAGAATTGAGCAGGACTAAGCTAAGGTTACATCGAGTAAAATGATGGCTTAAGTACTGCGAAGAATGGAAACTAATAGAAGGTTATGGAAGGTTTGTTACTAAGCGAAGAAAGATAGAACCTTCCATGGGAAATAGAAGTGTAGATAACAAGAATAGAGAAGCGGAAATGAAAGGTGTGTGATGAACACATTGTATGTTCTAGAGCACTCTAAAGAAAGTAAAAGATACCGGGTCAGGCCAGTCTATCATATCGACAAACAAGAAGAGAAAAGAAGTGAATCGTAACAATGAGCTGCAGCCACGCTCATGGACCTATCCCAGCACAACACCCCTGCACATCATCTTCACCTTGTCCAATCCCCCACTCCACACCCACCCTCCAACAGTGGAGCCACCACCAATTGGGATGAAGTACCAATGCCCTCTCCCTCCACCACCAACAATTCCTGTTGCAACCAATACAGATATATTGGTCATTGAACCCTTGACTGCCATTGTCACCACTGTGACTACTGCTGATGCCATGCCCCTGGCCACCCACACTGCTTGTGCCCACAACACCCTTGCCTCCAATGCACTAACTCCTGGGAAACAGATCCTGACCACATCCCCACCATTAACCACCAAGGTTGCAAAAAATGCAGATCACCTCATGGTCACAACATTGGCTGTGACGACTATTACAATGGATGGCAGGACAACAGCTGGGACAAAGAAGCATGGAACCACAATGACAAGGTCATCAATGAGGATATCACCTTTGATTACAGTAAATCCAGGAGTTTTACCATACAAAGGGGGTAATGTTATGATTCACAATTCACCCCTATCTTTTCTTTCCACTTTACACTGAGCAACAAAACCATTGCAATGTTTGCTAGTTTTGTAATTTACACAATATAACAAGTCATGGCATGGAAACACCACTTAGCACTATTGGGGCAAAATGTAGGGATCACTCCTGGCTATCTATAGCACCCTGGGTCATGTGATTCAGCCAAGAGGCAGTGGAGATATGACCATTTTAAACCCACTATGTCATTGCAACAGTTTTGTTGCTGATATAATATAAAGTGAGTTTAATATGTTCTGATAGGTGCTGACATAATAAATGAGTCATGTGACCTAGAATAAGTTCAACACAATGTAAATACACCAAAACATCACTCTTGTTTCACTTCCACCATCATGAAATCCCTAACCCCTATTCAAACCAACCAAATCATTTCTTTCTTGGGTTTGGGGCAATCTACTTGTCAAATATCTGATTCTACTGGTGTCCACCATTCCACTATCAGCAGAATTCACTCTAGACTTTGTCCTGACCTGGCTAAATCCTCTGGTGGTTGTCCTTCCCTCATAACACCCACTGACATGCATCATGCCATCCATCTTATTGGAACTGGAAGGGCTGAAAATGCTGTCCAGCTCACCAAGGCTCTTCAGGATGTCAAAAAGCATGGCATCTCTTCCCAGACTGTTCGTCGTCACTTGAAGAGAGCAGGCATGAAGGCTGTGGTGAAGAAGAAATGCCCTTGTCTTACTTCCAGTCAAAAGAAGGCTAGACTTGACTTTGCAGAAAGTCATAAACATTGGACTGTGGAGGATTGGAAGCAAGTTGTATGGTCAGATGAGACCAAAATCAATTGTATTGGGTCAGATGGCAAGAGATGGGCATGGAAAAAGGCAGGAGAAAGCTTAAGTGATAGGTTGGTACAGGAAACAGTCAAATGTGGAGGAGGGTCTCTGATGATGTGGGGTTGTATGACTTGGGAAGGGGTTGGCATGGCATGCAAGATTGATGGTAGGATAGACACTGACCTTTATATCCAGATCATGGAGGATGAACTCCAGCAAACCTTGGAGTTTTATGGCAAACTCCAGATGATATCATTTTTCAACAAGACAATGACCTCAAGCATACCAGCAAAAGGGCCAAGGAGTGGTTTGCTGACCATGGATTTCAGGTCATGGTGTGGCCAGCTCAGTCTCCAGACCTCAATCCCATAGAACACCTATGGTTTTTGCTCAAGAGAAGGCTAGCAGAATACCCAGAGTCACCAAAAGGACTAACTGAACTTTGGAAAAGAATGCAAGTGGAATGGGAGAAGATAGAGGTTGCAGAGTGTCAAAGGTTAAATGAGAGCATGCCTAGGAGGGTAGAGGAGGTCATCAAGGCCAAAGGAGGATACACTTCACACTAATTTATGATACCCTTGATATCAGCAACAAAACTGTTGCAATGACATTGTGGGTTTAAAATGGTCATATCTCCACCGCCTCTTGGCTGGATCACATGACCCAGGGTGCTATAGATAGCCAGGAGTGATCCCTACATTTCGCCCCACTAGTGCTAAGCGGTGTTCCCACACCACGACTTGTTATATATACACATTACAAAACTAGCAAACATTGCAATGGTTTTGTTGCTCAGTGTACATATTAACCTCTCTCAGTCTTCTTTTGATTCTATCTCTATGTGACATGGTAACATTGATATCCCTTCATGTTCTAGACTTTACTGTGTCTATTTACACTTACTATCTATTTTTACATAGAGATCTCTGATCTGTTTCCTATGCATTCCCACTTGCACAGCCCACACTATTTATTATTCTCATTTCTCACCATCACTTGTATAGCCTCTGATCACAGCACCTTCACACAGACTTGCATAGGACTATACTTAGTTTCACACAGCCTCATGGCTATTCATTGACTCCAGGTGACTCAGTATGACTGGCACCTTCTAGTATACAGTGGCTCAAATAAGTGTCCCAATGTTGGGGCATTTTGGAAAGACTTGACATTTGCAAAGGAACCAAAATATGTTAACTCTAACACTTGCAGAGCCATCAATAGCCCTGATCCCTGCTGTGAAGATGAGCCCTTAGTCATGTGATTTGGGTGCCATGGGATTGAGATATAACCATTTCAAAATGACATGTCATTGGGACACTTATTTGAACAACATTTCTATTCTACAATTTTAGTACTTTGTATGCCCTCCCTTTGCCTTTATCACTGCCTCTAGTCTTCTAGGCATGCTTTCTATCAATCTTTGACATTCCTCAACCTCTATCTTCCTCCATTCCACATCAATCCTTTTCCAAAGCTCCCAAATCCCTCTTGGTGGTGTTGTATAGCTGTTGAGCTTTTTTTGAGGATTTGCCAGAGATGTTCAATTGGATCAAAGTCTGGAAATTGTGCTGCCAATCAAGAACCTCAATACCTTGAGATTTCAGCCACTCCTGGGCCATTTTAGAGATGTGCTTGGGGTCATTCCCTTGTTGAAGAATAATGCTCTCTTTAGGGATTTCAAAAATTTCCATAGTAGGAAGCAGATTATCCTCCAAAACAGAGACATACTATGCAACATTCATTCTCCCTTCCACATCTGCAAGGATCCCCACTCTATTCCAGCCTATGCATGCCCAACCATCAAGAAACCTCCTCCAAACTTTACTATTCCCTATACCTCCTAAAGGTTTTCCTGTCATTTTTCACATACACTTCCTTCCATCTGATCCAATCCTGTTAATCTTGGTCTCATCTGACCAAATTACCCTAGTCCAGTCCTCCACAGTCCAGTGTTGGTGCTTGAGAGCAAAGCCAACCTATGTTTCCTATGTCTAACAGACAACAGTGGTTTCTTTTGCTTGGGTATAGCCTTTAAAGATACAGATTTTGGCATATTGTGAACAGTTTGAGAAGAGGAAAGGAGAGGGTAGAATTGATGAGATGGGTTTCTTGGATAGCATTTTCAACCTTGCCAGAGGTAATATTAGTGACAATTCTCCTTCTGTCAATAGGGGAAAGATTGGAAGGAGGGCCTAATTTGATGTTTTCCTTGCCTGGATGAATCTCTTTGATAACCCTGGCTACAATGTACTTCCCTGGACCAGTTTGGGAGAATATTCTCCTAGCAGGAAGGCCAGATTCAGAGAGAAACAGGATATTGGCTCTAGTAGAGGCAAAAATTGGCTTTATGGTGAAGTAGGGTTAGCTGGGTGGTATCCCTGCTGTTTATAGTGCTCAGGGTTATGTAAGTTACATAATGAGACAGGGTTGAAGCATAGCATCCATTAGAACATTATGTTATATACCAAATGATGACTAATAACATTATGGTCAAATAAGTGTCCCAATGACATGTCATTTTGAAATGGTTATATCTCAATCCCATGGCAACCAAATCACATGACTTACAGTGCATCTTCAGGGCAATGGTTACAGCCATTTATGACCCTGCAAGAGTTAGAGCTAATATATTTTGGTTCTTCTGTGAATGTCACATCTTTCCAAAATGCTTCAACATTGGAACACTTATTTGAGCCACTGTAAATACTTGTCACTCATGTACAGTGAATCTTAAGCAATTCCTACCTTAGGTTTTCACATTCAAAAAAACCCTCAGTCCTCCTCAGAGTTGTCCCCTAAAGCTAGGCCTTAGTGCCTCCACATCATCATCCAATTGTCCTTAACCCCCCCCCAGAACTTCAGCAACCCTTCTGGCAGACCCTTGACATCATCTGACATAATCCTTAGCCTCTGTCCACCAGAACCATTGCCCCTTCATCTCTGAAGTCCCTGACTTATGTCAGTACATAATCATTGACCTCTATCCTTGACCTAGGCAATTATCATTAGGTCTATGCTTGTCCTTACCCAGGCCAAGTATAACACTTTTCCTCAGCACCACTTACCATCCCCAAACAGATGGTGAAATGGAACAAGTCAACCAGGAAGTTGAAACCTACCTCTGGATCTTCTGTGGTAACAACCTGACATCATGGGTAGAGCACATCACCAATGTGGAATTCACATACAACTACTGCCCCCACTCTGTCATGGGAAAATCCACTTTCTTTCTCATGATGGGCTATGAACCCTGCCTCCTCTCCACAGTTATTTCTGAATCATGGTTACCAGCACTGGAACAATGTCTCAAGGAACTCTTGGCTGCCTGTGATGAAGCACTGGCTGCACATGATCTTGCACACCAGCTTATGAAATCTAGGTACCACAGCAAATCCATTCCATTCACTAAAGGAGATAAGGTTTGGCTCAACACCAAGAACTTTAAGCAAAATGTCATTGCCCCTAAATTCTCAGCCAAGTGAGAAGGCCCCTTCACCATCACAAAAGTTCTTTCCCCAATTACATATCAACTACAGCTCCCCAGTACCTGGAAAATTCACAATGTCTTCCATGCTTCACTGCTTTCCTGCTACCATGAGAACAACATACATGGCCCCAACTTCCCAGCCCCTCCATTGGATCTGATCAGAGGAGAAGAGGAATAGAAAATAGAAAAGATCATCAAACACCATGGCAACCACTCTCACAGGCAGTATCTTGTCTGATGGAAAGGCTATCCTCCAGAAGATGACTCCTGACTTCCAGAAAAAGACCTGAAACATGCACAGGATATTCTTTTGAATTATAAAAGACTTCATGCTGCTGCCTTCCCTTCATCATCCCACAACTCATCCAAATGCACTTGCACTCCCTCTTCCAAACCATAGAATCACATCTGCCTCCTCACCCATTACTGTTTCTTCCACTATGTCTGTTTCTTCCCCTGAAAACTCCCCTCCTAGTTCTCCCATCTTACCTCTCTCCACCATTACCACTATCAAAGACCAAATCCTCAGCATTGCTCTCTGCATTCCCAATACCATCCTCAACAACCTTGCTACTCCTGTCATCCAACCCCCCACTCCCCCTATGTCCACCCATTCGTTCACTCCATTGTCCCCTCCTGGCCTCCCAATCCTACCCCCATTCCCCCCAACCATACCCATCTACATCCATTGCCACCAATGAAACCATCATCATACTATCTTCACCTGAGTACTCTCCCAAGAAACCCCTAGGAATGCCCTTGAACATCACAGGGCTTATGTGATCCCCTGAAATCTTAGCCACCATCCAAATATTTGACAAAACCCTATTCCTCACACACCTCTTATCCACCAATTATCATACTGCCAATGCACCTCTCTGGACAATAATCAGTCAACTTAGGATGAAATCCCTCAACAACCTTTACCATCTAGGGTTTGGACATCTGATTGAACATCTCGTCCCTTATATTTCCCTCATCAAAATCATTGCCCCCATCATACTGAACTTAGTAGCTGATGAAAGACAGGCTTACCTCTACAGATATCCCACATTTACCCCTCATATCCCCTCCTCACTTGCAAACTTCATCACCCCACCTGTTCCTTTTCATCAACAGGACACACCCCACCCAGATCAGGAGAATGTTTCTCCTGTCACTGCCAACTTCCAACCCCACCACACCCCTGCCAGCCTATGAGCTGCAGCCATGCTCCTGGACTTATCCAGTGAACATACCTACATCCCCGCTTGACATCTCCATCTGGTCAGGGCTCCCATCCCACATCCCCATGACACACATACCCCTTCTGACTCCAGTGCCACCACCAACTGGGACAAAGCCCCAGCACCCCTACCACCCCTGCCCACATCTCCTGCTGTAATAAATGCTGATGCATTGGACATAAAACTCTCAACTGCCTTTGCCACCAATGTGACCATTGCCACTGACATGCCCCAGGCCATACTCACTGATCTTGCCCATATTGCCCATGCCCCTAATCCACCAACACCTGGGGATTGGATCCCAACAACCTCCCTTATATCAACCACCACAGTTGTGAGAAATGCAGCTCCCTTCACAGCCATAATCTTGGATGTGATGACTACTACAACAACTGGCAGGACAACAGCTGGGGTGACAAAGACACATAGAACCAGAATGACATCATCAGTAATGAGGAAATCACCTTCAACTAAAGTGAATCCAGAGGCTTCACTATACAAAGGGGGTAATATTGCAATTCACCAAGACCCCCTATCTTTTCTTGCATCTTTACCTTTTTCTCTTTCTAACTCTTCTTTCAATTCCTTATCTATGCAACATGGTAACATTAACATCCTGCCACATTCTAGACTTTACCATGTCTATCTATGTCTACTTTCTATTTTTACATAGAGATCCCTGATCCCTTTCCTATGCATTTCCACTTGTGCAGCCTGCACTATTTATTTCTTCATCTTTCCCATCATCATTTGCATAGCCTCTGATCACAGCACCTTTGCATAGGCTTATGCTTAGATCACATAGGCTTATGGCTATTCTTTGACTCTAGGTGACTCAGCATGACTAGCACTTGATAGTATAAATACTGTCTGCTCCTGTACAGTAGTCTCTAAGCAACTCCTACCTTAGATTTTCACCTTCAATCCCTTGCCCTCCTCTAAATCTCCCCAAAGACAGGCCTTAGTGCCTCCTTATTGTCATCTTCACCCTTATCCATCCAGAACCTCTGTGATCCTTCTGGGAAGTCCTTGACATCATCTGACATAACCCTCAAACCTTTGTCCACTGGAATCCTTGTCTTCATTTCCAGAAGTCCCTGATTTATGTCAGTACATAATCCATGACCCCTGTCCTTGATCTAGGTGACTGCTGCTAGGTCTATGCTTGTCTCTACCCAGGTCAAGTGTAACACAAAGACATCAGTGATGCTCTCAATTTCATCACAGTACTCAACAATCAGCTATAGAAGCTGACTTGATCCTCTAATGTCCAGGTTGCAGGTGTTGACATTTGAGAGAGTACCACTCAGAAATCCATCTGTAGTGTCATGAAAGCTCTTGAGGATTTGCTCATGAATGCCATGGAAGGCACCAATGTGAGTGATCTAGCCCATAGAGGCTTATTGTTGTATCAGGTGGCTCTTGATGTTATGCTGTGGATTTCCCATGTGAACATCTATGCAAGCCTGTGAACCCTTAATATTGGGTGTTCTGTCACCAAATGTAGCTAGGAGGCATTTTCATTTTCCAACATATGTGATACTAAATGTTATGATTCACACAGACTCCTTATCTTTTCTTGTTTCACTACCTTTTTCTCTTTCACAGTCTTCTTTTGATTCTATATCTATGTGACACAGTAACATTGACATCCCATCATACTCTAGACTTTGCTGTGCCTATTTATGTCTTCATTCTATTTTCACTTAGAGATCTCTGATCATTTTCCTATGTGTTTCCACTTGCACAGCCCATGCTATTTATTTCTTCATCTTTTCCATCATCATCATATACATATATTCAATTGTAGACCACCACTATTCAACAACCACCTAGTTGCCTGGCCTGCATATCCATCCAACCCAGCCAGATTACATCCCTTTGGTGACCAAATCTCAAATATGACAGGGTTCCCCAATATTTGCGATGATGGCACCCTTTCCTAGTTCAATACCTGGAATCCATTATTCAACATACTGTTACACTTGCCCTGGGTAGAGACAAGTGTAGATCTAGTGGTAATCACCTAGGTCAAGGACAGGGGTTGAGGGTTATGTCCTGACATAGGTCAGGAACTCCCAGAAATAAAGATAAGGGCTTCTAGTGGATGAAGGTTCAAGGATGATGTCAGATGACATCAAGGACTTGCCAGAAGGGTCACAGAGGTTCCAGGTAGGCAAGGGGCAAGGAGGAGGAGGAGGAGGCACTAAGGCCAAACTTAAGGAAGACTCAGAGGAGGACAATGGAAGTGAAGGCAAAAACCTAAGGTAGGAATTGCTTAGAGAAATACTGTACATGTTGGCCAGTATTTATACTAACTAGATGCTAGTCATAACAAGTCATCTGAGGTCAGAGGATAGCCATAAGGCTATGCAATCTAAGTATAAACCTACAGTGACTCCCAAAACTATTACAATATGCTAACCCTAACACAGTGTGCTTCGCGCACCGCAAACGCCCGTGGGAATTATGCTTAGCATTGGTGGGACAAATAGTAGTACACACTCCTGGCTACCTATCGGACCCTGGGTCATGTGATTCCATCCAGGAATGGCAGAGATATGGCCATTTTAAAACAAGATCTCCATTGTAACAGTTTTGGAACTTTCAGTAATGAATATGGTATTTGGTATTTATCAGTACTTGGTATATCCTCCTTTGGCTTTAATGACTGCCTGAATCCTCCTAGGCATACTTTCAATCAATCCCTGACACACCTCAGCTGGAATCTTCTCCCATTCCTCTTGAGTTCTTCTCCACAACTCCTCCATCCCCTTAGAAGGCTCCTCATAGTCTGCAAGCTTTCTTTTGAGGTAAAGCCAGACATGTTCTATGGGGCTAAGGTCTGGAGACTGTGCAGGCCATACCATAGTCTTAAATTCCTGCTCTTCTAGCCACTCCTTGACCTTCTTGCAGGTGTGCTTGGGGTCATTATCCTGCTGAAAGATGGTATCAGGAGGATTAAACCCATAAATCTCCAGGGTATTCTGGAGTTCATCCTTCAAAATTTGAAGGTAAAGGTCACCATCCATCCTACCATCAATCTTGACAGCATATCCAACCCCTTTCCAGGTCATACAGCCCCACATCATCAAGGAACCACCACCAAACTTCACTGTCCCCTCCACCAACATGTCACTAAGTCCCTCTCCTGCCTTTTTCCATGCCCATTTGCACCCATCTGACCCTAGGCAATTGATTTTGGTCTCATCTGATTATATTACCTGCTTCCAGTCCTCCAGAGTCCAGTCTTTGTGTGCATAGGCAAAGTCCAACCACACTTTGCAATGTTTTGTTGAGAGTAGAGGTCATTTAGGCTTGACTACAGCCTTCATACCAACCTTTTTCAAGTGACAACAGGCTGCATTAGAATGGAGGGATTGATTGGTGATGGTGAAGAGGGTTTTGGTGACCTGAACAGCATTCTCTGCCTTGTTACTAGTGATTAGACACACAGCCAGATATCAGTAGAGGAAAGCTTGGATGGATAGCCTCCAAGTGACTTCTGAAGGGTAGAACGCTCCTTGGAATGAAGTCTAGAGATGCTAGCAGTACTCAGACCAGTACTGGATGCAATAGAGTGGATAGAGAGACCAGAATCCAGCTGAGAGAGAATAGTATGTTTTTGGGTATCAGAGAGAGGTCACATGATGATAGTGGTTGGAAGTCAAGAAGTGTGGGAACATTTTCAAGCTCAGACATCATGCACATAT
>JBBPLE010000586.1:0-19559 GCA_038089675.1 Boletales sp. KT-2023b | reverse complement strand
CCCTCTCTATCTCCTGGCTCTCTTCTACCAAGATGGAAGGGAAACCCTCCCTCTCTGACCTCACCAAGTATATCTCTGAATTTCAGAACCATGTTCAGATCAGCAGGATCACTGACCAAAACATCCTTATCAGATACTTCTCCACTGGCATCTATGTCAAACTCATGTGTCACATCATGTCCATGGACACCATCCCCACCAAAATCGACAAATGGTACACCAAAGCTACCCACTTCCTCACCCAATGGGGAAGAGCTGATGACATGGCAAAACGAGGCAAGACCACCCCCTCCTATCACTCATTCTCTCCCTCCTCCTCTTCCCACCCCCAGAAAGACCCTGACGCCATGGATGTTGATGCTATCAAAGTATCTAAGTTAACCCCAGAAGAACGAAAACACTGTATCACCAAAGGACTCTGTTTCCGCTGCCAAAAACCTGGACACCTCTCAGGCGACTGCCCAAACTTCCCTTCCCAACCGAAGAAAACTGGAGAAAGGAAGGTTAGAAAGGTTGAAGAAGTCCCAAGACTAGCAGAAGTCAAAAACGATGATGAAGAAGAAACTGTAGCAAGGATCTCCTTTGTCACACCCAATGAGGATTTTTAGAACAGAGACCTTCCCCAATGCAAGGCTCTCCCTCTTTTACATGCACTCCTGTACTTGTATCGTCAATTACCAAGCAATCTATGCAGATCCCCATTGAAATCGTCAAACCATTGCACTTAAAAGCCATTGGAACTCATGCTCTTGTTGACTCCAGAGTGCAAATCTCTTGCATCAATTGGGACTTTGTTCAAAAACATCGTCTTCCAAAAGAATGACTCCCCTCTCCCATCACCATTAAAAATGTCAACCAATCCTCAAACAAGAATGGTCTTATCCATTTCTCCACCACACTCTATGTCCATATTAAACAACTCTTGCACCATGTTGTTGAACGGACTCTATGTTACATACATAGTAATTAGTTCACATGTGTTATGTATTTAGTTTCAGACTCAGCAGAGCTGAGTTCTAATCGATTCTTTACTAGATACCACCAACACCAGTTGCAAGTTACTCAACCCAACCAACCAAAGGTATGTGAGAGACCTTCCCGTGTATGTAACACACATACTCACAACACATGTTACATTCTACATCCTCAACTGTGGAAAGGAAAACGTAATCCTTGGACTTCCCTGGCTTAAACAAGCCAACCCCACCATTGACTGGATTAAACAAGAGATATCCATCTCCCTCAACTCCAACCAATCCAAAGAATTGTACTACAATCGCACCAAACCAACCCCCACCCCTCAGACACCAACCCCTCGCCCACCCTGACATGTACAAGTCAACTCCATCTGGGATGGACACCTCTACGACTACATGAAGAAAGATACTGAAGCCCAATACCTCCGACGGGCTAATGACAACCAAATCATCAACCAAATCATGTGTTGCAGATCTCGCTTCATTTCCTCTGCCACCATTGCCAAACTCACAACAGCCATAGAACTGGCCATGGCTGCCAAAAAAGCCAAACCAAAGGCAACTCTCCCACCTGAATACTCCGCCTTTTCCTCCATCTTCTCAAAAGAAGCAACTGACCACATTCCCCCCAGCTGACCCTACAACCATGAGATCAATCTCAATGACTCTTTCACCCCAAAAGTTGGCAAACTCTACCCCCTCTCTCCTAATGAAAAAGCCGCTACTGAAGCATTCCTCGACAAGAACCTCAAGGCAGGGAAGATTCGCCCATCCAACTCTCCCCAGGCTGCCCCCTTCTTCTTCATTAAAAAGAAAGATGGTGGCCTTCGACCCTGCCAAGACTATCACTATATCAATGAACATACCATCTGCAATGCCTACCCCCTCCCCCTCATATCTGACCTCATCAATAAACTTAAAGGCACCAAAACATTTACCAAGTTTGACATTCATTGGGAATACAACAATGTCCACATCAAAGATGGTCATCAATGGAAAGCGGCATTCATCACCCACGAAGGACTGTTCAAACCAACAGTCATGTTCTTTGGTCTTTGCAACTCCCCCGCCACCTTCCAACGATTCATGAATGACTCCTTCCATGATATGATTGCAGAAGGATGGCTAGTCATTTACATGGATGATCTCCTCATCTTCTCCCCTGATACCAAAACCCATGAAGAGCGAACCAAACAAGTACTCCAGCGCATGACCAAGTTAGATCTTCACCTTAAACTCGAAAAATGCATGTTTGCTACCAATGAGGTTGAATACCTTGGCATGATTGTATGCCCCGATGAGCTCACCATGGACCCCATGAAACTGGATGGCATTCGTGAATGGCCAACCCCTGCCAAAGTCAGAGACGTTCACTCCTTCTTAGGATTTGCCAACTTCTATCAATGATTCATCCCCAATTACTCCAACATCACTCACCCCCTCCTTGACCTTACAAAGAAAAACCAACCCTGGGACTGGTCTCCCAGTTGCCAACAATCCTTCGATGAACTCAAACAACTGTTCCTTAGTCGTCCAATCCTCCACCTCCCAGACCCCACCCACCCCTTTGCCATTGCCACCGATGCCTCCAAATATGCCTCTGGTGGAGTCCTCCTTCAAACAGATGCCAACAGAGATTGGCATCCATGATCCTATCTCTCCCAATCATTCTCCTCCTCCAAACAGAACTATGACATCTATGACAGGGAACTCCTCACCATCATTCGAGGTCTCAAAGCCTGGCACCATTACCTCCAAGGATCTCCCTTCCCCATCAAAGTTTTCACTGATCACAAAAACCTTACATATTTCTGCCAACCTCAGAAACTCAACTGACGACATGCTCATTGGCTGCTTGACATCTCGGACTTTGACCTCCACCTGACCCATGTCCCTGGTTCCTCCCTTGCTGCACCTGATGCCCTCTCTCACTGCCCAGATCTCCTCCCACCAACTGACAACAATAATGATAATGTAACCCTCCTTCCTGACATTCTTTTTGTCAACCTCATTGACACCTCCCTCCAAAACAAACTGGCCACCTCCTCTGCTTCTGACCCCCTTGTCCTTGATGCTCTATGTGCTAGCACTGGCGATGTCCCCACCCAATTCTGCTCTTGTCTTTCTGACTGGCAATATGACACTGGCGTCCTCACCTTCCAAGGATGTGTCTATGTTCCCCCTGACTTTTGCTGCTCCATTGTTGAATGACATCATGATCACACCTCTGCTGGTCACCCTGGATATCTTAAAACTCATCAACTTGTTGCCACCGAGTTTTGGTGGCCCAGCCTTGCTCAGTTTGTGTGAAAATACGTTGAGGGGTGCACCCTCTGCCAATCCTCCAAAGCGAACACCCATCCTACCTCCCCCCCCTCTTCCCCATTGTTTCATCCTCCTCTATTCCCTTCCAGCAGATCTCATGTGACCTCATCACTGACCTCCCCATCTCCTCCAGCTTTGACAGTCTTTTGGTTGTGGTCAACCATGGGCTTACTAAGGGGGTGATTCTCTGTCCTACCAAGAAATCTGTCTCTGCCAAAGGAATTGCCTCTCTCTTCTTTCACAAAGTCTACACCCAATTCGGCCTCTATGACAAGATTATCTCAGACTGTGGATCCCAGTTCACCTCCTCTTTTGCAAAAGAACTTGGACGACTCCTCAGATACAATCTCTCCCTCTCCACTGCATACCACCCTCAATCTGATGAAGAAACTGAGCAGGTAAACCAAGAAGTAGAGACCTATCTTTGGATCTTCTGTGGTAATTCCCCCTCCACATGGTCTGACCTCATCTCCCATGGTGAATTCACACATAATCACCATCCTCACTCTGTTACCAATAAATCCCCATTCTTCCTTATGATGGGATTTGAACCTCGCCCCCTCCCCACTATCATCGCTGAGACCAACCTCCCTGCAGTCAAAGAATGACTCAAACTCCTCTCTGCAGCCAGAGACGAAGCCCTGGCAGCCCATGAACTTGCCAGACGAGTCATGAAATCCCATTTCCATGGGAAATTCACTCCCTTCTGTAAAGGTGACAAGGTTTGGCTGGAAGCCTGAAATCTGAAATGTCTTATCTCCCATCCGAAGTTCGCTCCCAAGTGAGAAGGACCATTTACCATTACTCAGGTCCTTTCCTCCCTTACCTATAAACTCCACCTCCCATGAACATGGAAAATACACCCAGTCTTCCATGCATCCCTGTTATTGCCCTATTGTGAAAACAATGTACACAGACCAAACTTCCCTTCCCCTCCACCTGACCTTATCAAAGGAGAAGAGGAATACAAAATGGAAAAAATTATCCAACACTGTGGAACCCCAATCAACCGAAAATTCCTAGTCCGATGGAAGGGATATTCGGCCGAAGAAGACTCCTGGTTACTTGAATCAGAGTTTAATCATGCCAAGGAAATCTTATCCAAGTATAAAACTCTCCACCCTCACGTCTTTCCCTTCTCATCCTTCACACCACCTACAAAACCCAAACATGTCCACTCCCACTAGATCCCCCTCTCCCACTACTGCTACCACCAGCTGGACCACCCCCCTACTCTATCGCATCCAAGGCCTTGACTCCACTAATTACAACCCAGGCATTCCCCGACCTACATCTCCCCCTCTACATCTCCCCACTCTTGACCCATACCCAGTTGTCTCCATAAAATTACCCCTCTATGCCCAGCGTATCCATCCTGACCCCTTCCCCACTACTGAACAATCTTCACTCATGCTCCTCCTTAAAACCCTCCATCTCCTTACCCCCCTTTGCACCCATTTAGAACCTTTCTCCCCCCTTGATACCCTCCTTCTCCTTTTCCAAGAAATCCATAGCCTCTACCCCCTAGCCAACCAGATGTCCGACTACCCCATGGAACACATCACCACCCTCCACAAAACCTGTACTGAGTTAACCAACCTTGTCCTTTCCGTCATGCACCAACTGGAAATGGACAAACTAGCCAAGGAGGTTCTATGCTACACCTGAGAACTTGATGAATGCCGATGTCTCCACCAGAGCCCATCCCCAGAAGCTTCCGAAGAACTCCTCACCCTCAAGGAACTAGCCATCATGGAATGAGCAGAAGTCAGTTGGGAAGGACAACGTAACATACCTCTCTCCCCCAATCACTACCTCTACAGCTGGGTATGCTTCCATTGTCACCGACTCTCCCATATCTGCATCAACTGTCCATATTACATCTGTCCCCATTGTGCTCATCACTGTCCTGGTCACACCCAACATCACTGTCCTCGCTGTCCTCATCCTTGTATCCTTAACCCCATGAATTCTTCCTCCTCTTCTGCTTCTTCCACATGTTCTAGATGTTCTGGTCCAGCACCATCCCAACCCCTCGTCGAACGACTCTCTGATTCCCTGTCCTCTGGCTCTGGTTCTGTTCCTAGACAGATTCCCCCTCCATCCTATTGTCATCACCGAACCCCTCACCCTCGTCAATGTCATCATCACCCCTCCCCTGACCTCGGACTCGCTGACTTAGACTTAAATGATAACAACCCAGGATATGACGACTCAGCATATGCCAACATGACTGGTTCTCCTGGAGGAGACAGATGTATGGATCTCTGATTCTTTCTTTTAATTCTTCATTGTGACTTCAAATATACTCCGGGGGTAATGTTATGATTCATTTCTTTTTACTTCTTTGTTGACACGATAGACTGGCCTGACCCAGTACCCCTTTCTCTTTCTTTAAAGTGTTCTAGAACATACAATGTGTTTGTCACACACCCTTCATTTCCACTTTTCTATTCTTGTTATCTACACTTCTACTTCTCATGGAAGGTTCTATCTTCTTTTGCTTAGTAACAAACCTTCCATGACCTTCTATTAGCTTCCATTCTTCACAGTACTTAAGCCATCACTCTACTTGATGTATCCTTAGCTTAGTCCTACTCAATCATACCTTTGATCTCTTCAAACCCCTTGAACCCCTTTGTCAACCTCATCATTGGATGACCCCCTTGAATCTCTTCATCAACCTCATTGTCAGACGACCCCCTTGACCTCCTACTAAGTTCTCTCAGCCAAATATCTTGGACCCCTTGACCCACAACCAGTTCTTTGAGCCTACGCTCATTCCTACCTGGACCAGGTGTAACACAAAAAAAGTCCCAGCTTCTGGGAGTTCACTTGGAAGTCAGCTTAACTCAAAGGTGGAGAGACTTGAGAAGCTTGGTGAGAAACTCATCACAGCTGATCCTTCAGCCCCCTCAGGAAGAAACCTGTGGTATACTGCAGCAATACACCAGCAAGAGCTGGATAACCAACATGCCGAGCTTGAGTTTAGGAAATCCAAATCCAAACAGGAGGAAAGGCTGAAATTACTTGACATCAAGCTGCATAAGGAGGAGTCACACAAGATTGCCCAGCAGATCGAGCTGCTACGAATGCAGATGTAGTTGCAACAATGGCAAATGATGGCAGTGGTTGTTCCACAGGTGCAAATGGCATCCAACCAGTCTGTTTCTGGATTGCCATTTACCACTGCTGCATCTGCTCCCACTCCCCTTCCTGGATTGCCATTTGCTAGTCCCTCCACTGCTCCTATCCCAAGCTCGTCCACTGCAGTGGCTATTGTGTCAACAACACCCAGCCTTTTGTCATCAACTACTTTTGTGCCCTCCATCCCATCTACTGCTGTTCCTGGTATGCCTGACATGTCCTCCAAGTCTGATCAACCTCACCCTGCAGAATAGGTCTTTGTTTCATTAATTGTATGTGCTTTTTTCACCATCAGTATTTTCCATATTACTGCCATTCTTTTAGACTGGATCTGCATCATCAACATCTGAATGTAGCACAAGATGTAGCTCTTCTCTGCTGCAATTACATTCATGTTCATTATCTAGTCCACTCCATCATTGACAACATAATCATCTCTTCCCAGAGCCACAAATAGACTCCACATCAACTGGATGTGGAATTGTTGCCCTGGCATACCTGTGGGAACCACTGCAACAACTCATTCGACTTCACAGGATATTTTGCTCATCTCTGCCCACACCCAGCCTAGTGACATTTCTTTCCCATTTAGTTCTTCAAACCTGATTATCATGTTGTGCAGGATAAGGCAACACTGGATCCAATGTACAGCATATTTGATGTCCTTGTGAGTACAGATTTGCAAACACAGCTTGCAGAGTGACTGAAACCATCCCTTCAGCACTGTTACGCTTGGTCCGGGTAGGAACGAGCATAGGCTCAAAGAACTAACAGAGGGTCAAGGGGTTCGAGTGATTCGGTCAAGAGGGCTTGCCAAATAGTCAAAAGGTTCGTCCAACGATGAGTTGACGAAGAGATCAAGGAGTCGTCCGACGAAGAGTCAACGAAGGGGTCAAGGGGTCGTCCGACAAAGAGTCGACGAGAGGTTTCAAAGGGGATCGTTCAACAATGAGTCAACAAGAAGTTCAAGGGGGTCGTCCGACGATGAGTCGACGAGAGGGGTCAAGGAGATCGTCCGACGATGAGTCAACGAGAGGGGTCAAGGGTTTGAAGTGATCAAGGTAGAATTGAGCAGGACTAAGCTGGGGTTACATCGAGTAAGACAACGGCTTAAGTACTGCGAAGAATAGAAGGTAATGGAAGGTCATGGAAGGTTGGTGACTAAGTGAAGTGAAGATAGAACCTTCCACAGGAAATAGAAGTGTAGATAGCAAGAATAGAAGGTGGAAATGAAAGGTGTGCAACGAACATGTTGCATGTTCTAGAGCACTTTAAAGAAGGTAAAAGATACCGGGTTGGGCCGGTCTATTGTATCAAAGAACAATGAAGGAAAAGAAGTGAATCGTAACATTACCCCTGGAGTACATTCGAAATCACTATGAAGAATAAAATCAAAAGAAAATCAGAAATCCATGCACCTATCTCCACCAGGGGAACTGGTCATGTTGGCATATGCAGAGTCATCATATCCCGGGTCGTTGTCGTTCAGGTCAAGATTGGTGAGTTCAAGGTCAGGGGAGGGACGACAATGACATTGACGAGGGTGGGGGGTTCAGTGGTGACGGGACGAAGGGGGAGGGATCGGTCTAGGAACAGAGCCAGAGCCAGAGGATGGGGGGGTTGGAGAGTCGGTCAACGAGGGGTTGGGATGGACCAGAATGCCTAGAACGCGTAGAAGAAGCAGAGGAGGAGGAGGAGTTCACAGGGTTAAGGGTACGAGGACATGGACAACGAGGACAGCAGTGTTGGGTATGGCCAGGACGATGGTGGGCACAGTGGGGGCAAACGTAATACGGGCAATTGACGCGGATGTGGGAGAGTCGGTGGCAATGGAAGCATGCCCGACTATAGAGGTAGTGATCAGGAGAGAGAGGTACATTACGTTGTCCGTCCCAGCTAACTTCAGCTCATTCCAAGACGGCAAGTTCCTCAAGAGTAAGAGGTTCCTCAGATGCTTTGGGGGATGGGTTCTGGTGAAGGCGGTGGTGCTTGTCAAGTTCTCGGGTATAACGCAAGACATCCTTAACTAATTTGTCCATTTCCAACTGGTGCATGACGGAAAGGACAAGGTTGGTGAGTTCCATGCAAGTTTAGTGGAGGGTGGCGACATGCTCTGTGGGGTAGTTTGACATCTGGTTGGCAAGGGGGTATAGAGTATGGATTTCTTGGAAAAGAAGGAGAAGGGTATCAAGAGGGGAGAATGGTTCTAAATGGGTGTGAAGGGGGGTAAGGAGGTGGGGGGTTTCAAGGAGTAACATAAGGGAAGATTGTTCAGTGATAGGGAAAGGGTCGGGGTGGATACGCTGGGCATAAAGGGGCAGTTCAACAGAGACGACAGGGTTGGGGTTGAGGGGAGGGAGACGTAGAGGGGGAGACGTAGACCAGGGAATGCCCGGGTTGTAATTAGTGGAGTCGAGGCCTTGGATATGATAGAGCAAAGGGGTGGTCCAGCCAGTGGTAGCAGCGGTGGGGGAAGGGGATCTAGCAGGAGCGGACATGTTTGTGTTTCGTAGGTGGTGCAAGGGATGAGGGAGGGAAGACATGAGGGTGAAGGGTCTTATACTCAGATAAGATTTCCTTGGCGTGGTCAAACTCCAATTTGGGTAACCAGGAGTCTTCTTCGGCTGAATATCCCTTCCAGCGGACTAGGAATTTTCAGTTGTTCAGGGATCCACGATGTTGGATGATCTTTTCCATTTTGTACTCCTCTTCTCCATTGATAAGGTCAGGTGGAGGAGAAGGGAAGTTCGGTCCGTGTATGTCGTTTTCGCGATAGGGCGATAACAAGGATGCATGGAAGACCAGGTGTATTTTCCACATTCATGGGAGGTGGAGTTTATACGTGAGGGAAGAGAGGACCTGAGTAATGGTAAATGGTCCTTCTTGCTTGGGCGCAAATTTTGGATGGGAGATAAGGCATTTTAGGTTTTGGGCTTCTAGCCAAACCTTGTCACCTTTATGGAAGGGGGTAAATTTTCCATGAAAGTGGGATTTCATAACTTGTCTGGCAAGTTCGTGGGCTGCCAGGGCTTCATCTCTAGCTGTGGAGAGGAGTTTCAGTCGTTCTTCAACTGCTGGGAGGTTGGTTTCAGCGATGATAGTGGGGAGGGGGTGAGGTTCAAATCCCATCATGAGGAAGAATGGTGATTTATTGGTTACGGAGTGAGGGCAGTGGTTGTGGGTGAATTCAGCATGGGAGATAAGGTCGGACCATGTGGAAGGGGAATTGCCGCAAAAGATCCGAAGATATGTTTCCACTTCTTGGTTTACCTGTTCGGTTTCTCCATCAGATTGAGGATGGTAAGCCGTGGAGAGGGAGAGGTTGTATCCGAGGAGGCATCCAAGTTCTTTTGTGAAGGAGGCGAACTGGGGTCCACGATCCGAGATGATCTTGTCGTAAAGGCCGAACTGAGTATAAACCTTGTGGAAAAAGAGGGAGGTGATTCCCTTGGCAGAGATGGATTTCTTCGTAGGGCAGAGAATCACCCCCTTAGTAAGCCCATGGTTGACCATGACCAAAAGACTATCGAAGCCATTGGAGACAGGGAGATCTGTGATGAGGTCACAGGAAATCTGTCGAAAAGGCATGGTGGAAGATGAAGTGATGGGGAAGAGGGGAGGGGTGGTGGGATGGGTGTTCGCCTTGGAGGATTGACAGAGGGCACAGCCCTCGACGTATTTTCGCATGAACTGAGCAAGACCAGGCCACCAGAATTCTGCAGCGACAAGTTGACGAGTTTTGAGATATCCTGGGTGACCAGCAGTGGTGTGATCGTGGTGTCGCTCAACGATGGAGCAGCGGAGGTCGGGGGGGACATAGATACAGCCTTGAAAAGTGAGAACGCCAGCGTCATATTGCCAATCAGAGAGACACAAGCAAAATCAAGCAGGGATGTTGCCGGAGGTAGCATGTAGTGCATCCAAGACAAGGGGGTCGGAAGCGGAGGAAGCAGCCAGCTTGGTTTGGAGGGAGGTGTCGATGAGGTTGACAAAAAGAGTATCTGGGAGGAGGGTGATGTTGTCATTATCTTCGTCGGTTGGTGGGAGAAGATCTGGGCAGCGAGAGAGGGCATCCGGTGTGGCAAGGGAGGTACCAGGGACATGGGTCAGGTGGAGGTCAAAGTCCGAGATGTCAAGTAACCAACAAGCCTGTCGTCGGTTGAGTTTCTGAGGTTGGCGAAAGTAGGTAAGGTTTTTGTGATTGGTGAAAACTTCGACAGGGAAGGGAGACCCATGAAGGTAGTGATGCCAAGCTTTGAGACCACGAATGACGGTGAGGAGTTCCCTATCGTAGATGTCGTAGTTGCGTTCAGTGGCAGAGAAGGACTGTGAAAGGTAGGAACAAGGATGCCAATCTCCGTTGGCGTCGGTTTGGAGGAGGACTCCACCAGAGGCATACTTAGAGGCATCGGTGGCAATGGCAAAGGGGCGAGCGGGGTCGGGGAGGTGGAGGATCGGTTGACTGAGAAACAGTCGTTTGAGTTCGTCAAAGGATTGTTGGCAACTGGGAGACCAGTCCCAGAGTTGGTTCTTTTTGGTGAGATCTAGGAGGGGGCGTGTGACATTGGAGTAATTAGGGATAAATCGTCAGTAGAAGTTGGCAAATCCAAGGAAGGATCGGATGTCTTTGACTTTGGCAGGGGTTGGCCATTCACAAATTCCGTCTAGTTTCACTGGGTCCATGGCAAGCTCATCAGGGCATACAATCATGCCAAGGTATTCAACCTCGTTGGTAGTGAACATGCATTTCTTGAGTTTGAGGTGAAGATCTAACTCAGTCATACGTTGGAGTACCTGTTTGGTTCGTTCCTCATGGGTTTTGGCATCGGGGGAGAAGATGAGAAGGTCGTCCATGTAGATGACGAGCCATCCTTCTGCGATCATATCACGGAAGGAGTCGTTCATGAAGCATTGGAAGGTGGCAGGGGAGTTGCAAAGACCAAAGAACATGACCGTCAGTTCGAACAGTCCTTTGTGGGTGATGAATGCCGCTTTCCATTGGTGACCATCTTTGATGCAGATGTTGTTGTATCCCCAACAGACATCGAACTTGGTAAAGGTTTTGGCGCCTTTAAGTTTATCAATGAGGTCAGAGATGAGGGGAAGGGGGTAGGCATCGCGGATGGTATGTTCATTGACGTAGCAATAGTCTTGGCAGGGTTGGAGTCCACCGTCTTTCTTTTTAACGAAGAAGAAGGGAGCAGCCTGAGGGGAGTTGGATGGATGGATCTTTCCTGCCTTGAGGTTTTCATCGAGGAATGCTTCAGTAGCGGCTTTTTCGTCAGGAGAGAGGGGGTAAAGTTTGCCAACTTTCGGAGTGAAGGAGTTGTCAAGATTAATTTTGTGGTCATAGGGTTGGCTAGGAGGGACGTGGTCGGTTGCTTCTTTCAAGAAGACGGAGGCAAAGGACAAGTATTCAGGGGGAAGGGTTGCCTTTGGTTTGGCCTTCTCAGCGGCCATGGCTAGTTCAGTTGCCATAGTAATTTTGGCAATGGTGGTGGCAGGAATAAATCAAGATCCACAGCGCATGATTCGATTGATGATTCGGTTGTCATTAGCTTGTTGGAGGTATCGAGCTTCAGTGTCCTTCTTCATGTAATCATAGAGACATTCATCCCAGATGGAGTCAACTTGTACATGTCGAGGTGGGCGAGGGGTTGGTGTCGAGGGAGCGGGAGTCGGTTTGGTACGATTGTAGTACAGCTCCTGAGATTGATCAGAGTTTGTTGCGAGTACGCGTGTTACATACACGGGAAGGTCTCTTACATACCTTATGTTGGAAGGGTTGAGTCACTTACAACGGGTGTTGGTGGTATCGAGTAAAGAATCGATTAGAACTCAGCTCTGCTGAGTTTGGACTTAAATACATGATGTGTGTGAACTAATTACTATGTATGTAACATAGAGTCCGTTCAACACTCCCCCTTGCTTAGCATACGGTAGATGTGTAAAGCATTAAAACAGAGGGCAGTACTTTTTAAGTGTTGGAGTTAAACTCCAGTCCTAGCTGGGAGCGAAATTCATTGAACTTGACGCGTCCAAGGTTCTTTGTGAACATATCAGCGGGATTGGCAGTCCCAGGGATATAGAAAAGCTCCACTAGCTTATGGACCATGACTGCATCGCGAATAAAGTGGTATTTTATGCGAATGTGTTTGTTGCACTTTTCAGTCACAGGGTTTTGCGCTATGAATAAACTACCCTGATTGTCGCCACAGATGGGGATAGGTTTCAGCTTGTAGCTGAGTTCACCCATCATCTCATGGATCCACACGCATTGACGTGAACAATTGCTCAACGCCATATATTCTGCTTCGGTGGAAGAGACAGCGGTGGTTTTTTGTAAGTGTGAATTCCACAAAAACACACCATCAGCCATCTTGAGATAGAAGCCAGTTTGAGAGTGTGCGGTATTAACGTCCTGCGCCCAATCTGAGTCAGTACAGGCAAGAATGCCTTTTCCGGAGGAACCATTATAAAGTAGGGAATAATCCTGGGTTCCGATAAGGTACCAGCAGATATACAGAGCTCTATCGAGATGTTCCTGCGATGGATTGGCTGACATGCGTGCTAGTTGGGTAACCGCATACGCGATGTCTGGACAGGTGCTGATCATAAGATACAGCAACGAGCCGATCACGGTCTGAAAACGCATCCGTAATTCATGTTGGACCGGTGCATCGTTCTTCACTGGGTAATAACCCTGTGGGAGGGGGGTAGGTGCAGATTTGGCGTTTGTCATACTGCATCGTTCGAGCACCTTGTCGAGGTAATCCTTTTGGTCGATTCGGATGTTATGACCTTCTCGACAAATGTTCATTCGGAGGAATTCGGATGGCTCTCCGAGATCACGACATTCCCACTTCTTCATAAATGCAGCTTTGATCTTGTCTACAAAGATCTTATTTGGGCCGCAGAAGAGGGCATTGTCTACGTAGACTATCGCTAGACAGATGTCTTTGCCTTTGCGATAAATAAAAAGTCCAGCATTGGTTTTTAACTGTTTGAAGCCGAGTTCCGCCATGGATGTATCAAGCACTTTCCACCAGGCTAGGCCGGCTTGCTTGAGTCCATATAGTGCGCGCAGTAGGTGGAGGACTTTGCCTTTTTGGTTGGGAGGCATGAACCCCTCAAGAAATTCCATATAGATTTCCTCTTCCAGTTTACCGTAAAGGTATGCAGAGCATACGTCAAGCCCGGAAATGTGCCATCCTTCCAGGGCTGAAAGGGCGAACATACATCGCACCGTTTCAAAACGTACAACTGGGGAAAAGACTTGGTCAAAGTCTAACCCTTCAACCTGGCTAAAGCCTTTGGCTACCAGGCGGGCTCTTTTACGACCGTCTGACTTTTGATCGAAGACCCAACGATTTTTAATCACCTTTCAGTGTTGTGGGCGCGGAACTACTTCGTAGACCTTTCGGTCTTTCAGCATTTGAAGCTGATCCTCACAGGCCTTAAGCCAATCCTTCTGCTCCGACTTGGGAAGCTTTAGGATGTCGCGGAAAGTCCACTCATGTAAGTTAGGGGTTGCCCCAAAAGCGGAATCGTGCGGGATAGCGCGATTGCAAAGGTACCAAACCAAAGCATCTCCCCCTTCCCGTGTGAGACGGTCAACATCATCTTCAGAAGTAGGAGATGGGGGGAGTCCACCAGGGACTGCGGGTGAGTCTGGAACTGAATCCGGAACTCAGGACGGGCCAGCTTCGCCGGTAAGGTCCTTCCAGTGTGATTCACTCTCTAGGTCCCGGAGCTGGCACAAAGGGTGACGTCGTTCACCGAAAATGTTTCCGGGACGCGTCGGAGGGTTGCGAAGACACTCACTACGCCTTGGGATAGGCGGGGGACCAGCGGGAGGTGGTCAGTGTGATGGAGGTGTCACTGGAGGAGGGGCTGGACTGGGCGTCCGGGTGCGAGGAGCGAGAGACGGAGATGAAGATCTTGACATGCTCGGGCTCGGCGATGGTGAAGGGGAGGGTGAATTCCTTGAATCCGAAGTGGATTCTTCGTCAGAATTAGATTCCGACTCGGAACTCTCATTGGAACCAGCGGGAGCCAGAACTGGAATTTCTGGAACCTCATCATGGGTATGAGTTGGTTCGGGAGGACCCGCATGGGGATGGTGTGGAGCAGATCGAGAACATCTCGGAAAGAGAGTCTCGTGAAAGATCGCATGTGCCGATGTAACAACGGCGTTTGTTGGTGACATGAAAATGTAATTTGAGTCACTACCAGGGGCAATGCCCAAGTAGATCATCAATTGCGATCTCGGCTGTAGCTTTCCGCCACGGCGTTCTGCAGGGATGTGCACATAGGCACCACAACCGAATACCCGAAGGTGTTCAACGGATGGTTTCTCCCCCTTAAGTAATGTCAGGGGGGTATCCCATTTCAGCCTAAGTTGTGGGGTCCGATTGTATATGTGGGTTGCATGAAGCAGAGCCCATTTCCAGTAAGAGGGAGGTAGACAAGCATGTAGACGCATTGCCTATGCCTTGTCCATTAATGTACAGATTAAGCATTCCACACGCCCATTCTGCTGGTGTGCATATGGGGCGGACTGTTGGATATTCACTCCATTATCCTTCAGGAAGTCCCGGAAGGTGCCGGAAGTGTATTCACCTCCAGCATCAGATTGCCAGTGTTTTACCACAGCGTTATACTGATTTCTAACGAACGCAAACCATTGTTTGGTTGCGCAGAGTGTTTGATCCTTGGACCTAATTAAGGTGGTCCAGGCCATGGAGGTGAAGTCATCATAGAAGACGACCGTGTACTTATATTTAGAGTAAGATGCTACCTCGAAGGACTTTAAGTCCGAGTGTATCAACTCAAAGGGAGCGGTTGCCCACGTCTCACTAAGAGGAAAGGGACGATTCGGCTGTTTGCCGAGCTGACACCCTTGACAGAGGCCAGTCTTTGATGGGATCTTCACGTCAGGAAAACCCTTCAGGTGCTTTTTAGCGTGCCTGACGACATCAGGGGACGAATGTCCGAGACGTCGGTGCATGAGTTCGTATTCAATCTCAGAGGCGAGTGATGACATGTTGGAGGACACATCATCGGGGAAGATGGGTTTGGCGCAAAGCCAAAACATGGTTTGTCCACCATGACTGTGAAACTCTAAATAAGCTTCCTTGAAGCACTGGTCCCAGATAGTAAGGTATCCGGGCCTGGCACGAAGCATGAGGCAGGTGTTCTGCAGGAGAGTGCCCATTGACACTAGTCAGACTGCACACGAGGGCATGTGCATGACAGGTGATAGGCGGCATATATGTTTGCCAAACTTTAGCAAAATGGTACCTCTACCTATAATAGGTGATCGGCCATTGGCGGTGGAAGCCCATTGGGGCTGGTCAAACTTCTGATACTCGACAAAGTCAGAGCAATCAGGTGAAAAATGAGCCGAAGCTCCTGAGTCGAGTAGCCACATGTCCGATGGGACCTTATGGTTGTGTGCTTTTTCCTTTCCTTTGCTGTCCTTACTGCATGTGTCACACTGTGCAAATTCATGTGTAGCAGATTTATTGGAACTATCTACTACAGGGAACGCGTATATACGATTTACCTGCAGCAAATTTAATTGCTCATCAGTACCTGATGTAGATGGAGGGGGGATTATGCACTGTGATGTGGATTCCATAAAGAAACCCTCAATGTATTCGTCATAGGCGTCATCGCCTAGACTTACAACATCCTCGTCAACCTCCATGATGCCAGTGGTGCTGGCAAGCAGAACATCCGTGATCCGTTCAGAAAGCGGGGTGGCAAGTCAGTCGGAAAGGGATTGCTCCGTGCGGGGATGCTTGAAGCGGCGGTTTACAACCGGTTCGAGGTTGCAGATGGTGGATGAGGTTGCGGGGACCTCAAGGCATCGTGCGAGTGATACAGTTTCCTTGGTGAGAGGAAACGCTGGCAGCCCATAATGGGTCGCACCGGACGTGTGTGCGTTGCGGCGGGGGTCAGGGATGGGCGACGTGAAAGAGGTGGCAGCAGGGGTGATAACGGTGGCGGAGGTGAAGGCGAAGGAGGCTGAGGCTTGTGCAGCCTCTGCCTGCTTCTTTTCCTTACAGGTTTTCTTCTTCTCCTTACGCTTTTCTTTGCCCTTTTCAGAGCGGTTGCCCTTCTGCTGCTTCTGGTTGTTATTCCCCTTGGAAGAGGAACCACCTTGCTGCATCTGCTGCTGCTGGGAGAACTGTGGTTCCCCCTGCTGCCGTTTGACGGCGCTGACCTTGTTGGCCTGTTGAGGCCGGGAGTCCTTTGCGGGACAGCGCTGCACGTACGTTTGCCACGACACTTCAACTTGTCGGGATATTTCCTCGACAGTTGGGACCGTCTTGACAACGATGCCAGCCGAGTTGGTCTCGGGCTTGGTGGCGACATGGTCGGCATACTTTGGGATCTTGGAGATCACAATCAACAACTTGATTTTGTCATCGACCGGGTACCCGAAGTCGGAGAGCCGGGAGAAGAGGGTGTCGAGCTTTGAGAAAGCCGACACTGGCGAGTTGTTGTCAGGGATTTGGAGGCCCATGAGGGCTTTAAACTCCGTGATCGCGGAGGAGACGGTGGGGTTGTCGAACCTTTTTTCGAGTTCGATGAGTATGTTTTCGGCGTGATCGCCGAAGTCAATGCCGCACTCGCGAACGTGGCGTTCGCAAGTGAGTGCGATGGCGCCAGTTGCTTTGTCGTCGTCCTTGTCCCAGTCCTCCTGCTTTTCCTCAGCGTGGCGGACTTCGTCGGCAGGCGGCATATAGGCTGCTTGGGTGATGTGGCTGTTGGAGTCTTTCAACTCCGCAGTTGCGACGGGAATGGTAGGTCGGAGCTTCATAATATGGGAGTATACCCCGATGGAATGGAGGTAGTCGTCCATCTGGGACCGCCAGGCACGGTAGTTCATGCCGTTGAGCTTGACGATGGTGGAGAGGGAGGTGGAAGACATGGCAGTTATCTGACGGGGATGAACATTAGCATGGGTACCTTAAACGATGAGTAAAAGGGACGGGTTTGAACCATGTCGCTGAACGTCCAGAGCCCAAAAACTTGGGGGACATAGTCTCCCCTTGTTTTGAGATGGAGAGCGGCTGCTCTGCGCGGCTTTCACTTTGCAGAGCGTCTGGTGGAACTTAATCCGCACAGACAGCTCGAACGTTCACCATTCGGGGGTGGAACTTAATCCGCACCCCGAAGGCACCCGAATGGTGGGCGGAACTGAATCTGCACCGACCAACAGTCAGGTAAGGATGAGAGAGCGGGGAGGGTTGCGTTAAACACTAGCCTGCCTGCTCGGGGCTCATAACCTGTTGCGAGTACGCATGTTACATACACAGGAAGGTCTCTCACATACCTTATGTTGGAAGGGTTGAGTCACTTACAATGGGTGTTGGTGGTATCGAGTAAAGAATCGATTAGAACTCAGCTCTGCTGAGTTCGGACTTAAATACATGATGCGTGTGAACTAATTACTATGTATGTAACATAGAGTCCGTTCAACAGAGTTGAGGGAGATGGACAGCTCTCGCTTAGTCCAGTCAATGGTAGGGTTGGCTTGTCTAAGCCAGGGGAGTCCTAGGATTACGTTCTCCTTTCCACAGTTAAGGATATTGAACATGACACGGTGCATGAGTTGTCCAATGCAGACATAGAGTGTGGTGGAAAAGCGGATAAGACCGTTTTTGTTCAAGGATTGGTCGACATTTTTAACAGCGATGGGGGAGGGGAGTCGTTCTTTCGGGAGATGATGTTTTCGAACAAAGTCCCAGTCGATGCAGGAGATTTGTGCTCCAGAGTCAACAAGAGCACGAGTTCCAATGGCTTTTAGGTGTGAGGGTTCGACGATTTCAATGGGAATTTGCATAGACTGCTTGGTAATCGACGATACAAGTACAGGAGTGCACATAAAAGAGGGAGAGCCTTGCGTTGGGGAAGGTCTCCATTTTAAAAATCCTTGTTGGAGGGTACGAAGGAGATCCTTGCTACGGTTTCTTCTTCATCATCATCCTTGACTTCTACTAGTCTGGGGACTTCTTCAACTTTCCTAACCTTCCTTTCTCTGGTTTTCTTCGGCTGGGAAGAGAAGTGGGGGCACTCTCCTGAGAGATGTCCAGGTTTTCGGCAGTGGAAGCAAAGTCCTTTGGCAATGCAGCATTTCCGTTCTTCTGGGGTTAACTTGGATACTTTGATGGCATCAACGTCCATGGCGTCAGGGTCTTTCTGGGGGCAGGAGGAGGAGGAGGAGAACGAGTGGTATGAGGGGGAAGTGGTCTTGCCTCATTTTGCCATATTGTCGGCTCTTCCCCATTGGGTAAGGAAGTGAGTGGATTTGGCATACCATTTGTTGATTTTGGTGGGGATGGTGTCCATAGACATGATGCAACGCATGAGTTTGGTGTAGATGCCGGTGGAGAAGTATCCGATAAGGATGTTTTGGTCTGTGATTCTGCAGATCTGGACGTGGTTCCAGAATTCGGAGATGTACTTGGTGAGGTTGGAAAGGGAGGGTTTTCCTTCCATTTTGGTGGATGAGAGCCAGGTGATGAAGAGAGTGACAGTGTCTTTGTTGTTGCGAGTACGCATGTTACATACATGGGAAGGTCTCTCACATACCTTAGGTTGGAAGGGTTGAATCACTTATGACGGGTGTTGGTGGTATCAAGTAAAGAATCGATTAGAACTCAGCTCTGCTGAGTTCGGACTTAAATACATGATGCGTGTGAACTAATTACTATATATGTAACATAGGGTCCGTTCAACACTCCCCCTTGCTTAGCATATGGTAGATGCGTAAAGCATTAAAACAGAGGGCAGTACTTTTAAGCGTTGGAGTTAAACTCCAGTCCTAGCTGGGAGCGAAATTCATTGAACTTGACGCGTCCAAGGTTCTTTGTGAACATATCAGCAGGATTGTCAGTCCCGGGGATATAGAAAAGCTCCACTAGCTTATGGACCATGACTGCATTGCGAATGAAGTGATACTTCACGCGAATATGTTTGTTGCGCTTTTCAGTCACAGGGTTTTGCGCTATGAATAAACTACCCTGATTGTCGCCACAGATGGGGATAGGTTTTAGCATATAGCCAAGCTCGCCCATCATCTCATGGATCCACACA
>JBBPLE010000585.1:0-12571 GCA_038089675.1 Boletales sp. KT-2023b | reverse complement strand
CAGGAGACCTGTCAGAAGGGGAGTGAGGTGGAGGAGACAATAGGAGATAGGGGGGGAATGGTGGGGTGGGTGTTCACCTTGGCAGATTGACAGAAGGCACAACCCTTGACATATTTGTGGACAAAATTAGTGAGGCCTGGCCATCAAAATTCAGCAATGACAAGTTGTCAGGTTTTGAGGTAACCTGGATGGCCAGCAGAGGCATGGTCATGGTGCTGTTCAACAACAGAGTGACGTAGATTGGGTGGAATGTAGACATGACCTTGGAAAGTGAGAATGCCAGCATTATATTGCCAATCAGAGAGCCAGGAGTGAAAACAAGTGGGGAGATCACTAGTTGTGGTGCATAAGGCATTGAGGACAAGGGGGTCAGAGGTGGAGAAGGCAGCAAGTTTGGTCTGCAGGGAGGTGTCAATGAAATTGACAAAGAGAGTTTCAGGGAGAAGGGTGACATTGACATTGTCATCATTGGTTGCAGGAAGGAGGTCTGGCTGGTGAGAGAGGGCATCAGGGGCCACAAGGAAGATACCAGGGGCTGCAAAGGAGATACCAGGGACATATATGAGACGGAGGTCAAAGTCAGAGATGTCAAGCAGCCAGCAGGCCTGCTGTCAATTGAGTTTTTGCAGTTGGCAGAAGTAGGTGAGGTTTTTGTGGTTGGTAAAGACTTTGACAGGGAAAGGGGATCCCTGGAGGTAATGGTGCCATGTTTTGAGACCTCAAATGACTGCAAGGAGTTCTCTGTCATAGATGTTGTAGTTTTGTTTGGTGGGAGAGAAAGACTGAGAGCACTGTTTGCATCGGTTTGGAGGAGGACACCTCCAGAAACATACTTGGAGGCATCAGTTGTGATGGCAAATGGATGGGCAGGGTCTAGGAGGTGAAGGATTGGAGAGGAGAGAAAGAGTCATTTTGGTTTGTTGAAGGATTGTTGGCAACTGGGAGTCCAGTCCCAGGGTTGGTTTTTCTTTGTGAGGTTAAGGAGGGGGTGGGCAATGTTGGAGTAGTTAGGGATGAAGCAATGGTAGAAATTGGCAAATCCTAGGAAGGAATGGACATCCCTGACTTTGGTAGGGGTAGGCCATTCACAAATACCCTTGAGCTTCACTGAGTCCATGGTGAGTTCATCAGGGTGGACAATCATACTGAGATACTCAACTTTGTTGGTGGTGAATTTGTATTTGTTGAGTTTAAGATGGAGGTCTAGCTCAGTCATGCATTGGAGAACATGTTTGGTGAGTTCTTCATGAGTCTTGGTGTTGGGGGAGAAGATGAGGAGATCATCCATATAGATGACCAGCCATCCTTCTGCAATCATGTCTTGGAAGGAGTTATTCATGAAGCATTGAAAGGTGGCAGGGGAGTAACAAAGTCCAAAGAACATGACAGTGGGTTTGAAGAGTCCTTTATGTGTAATGAAGGCTGCCTTCCATTGATGGCCATCTTTGATGCGGATGTTGTTGTATCCCCAGCATATGTCAAACTGTTGCGAGTACGTGTGTTACATACATGGGAAGGTCTCTCACATACCTGGGTTGGTTGGGTGTTGAGGAACTTACAACAGGTGATGGTGGTGTTGAGTAAAGATTGATTAGAACTCAGCTCTGCTGAGTCCGAACATAAGTACATGTGACATGTGAACTACCTACTATGTATGGAACACAGAGTCTATTCAACACTCCCCCTTGCTAAGTATATGATAGATATGAAAGCATTAAAACAGTGGGCAGTACTTTTAAGTGGTGGAGTTAAACTCCAGTCTGAGCTGGGAGTGGAATTCATTTAACTTGACATGTCCAAGGTTCTTGGTGAACATATTGGCAGGATTGTCAGTCCCAGGGATATAGAATAGCTCCACTAGCTTGTGGACCATGACTGCATTGCAGATGAAGTGATACTTCATGTGGATATGTTTGTTGTGCTTTTCAGTCACAGGGTTTTGCATGATGAGTAAACTACCCTGGTTATAGCCACAGATGGGGATAGGTTTCAGCTGATAGCCAAGTTTGCCCATCATCTCATGGATCCACATGCATTGGCAAGAGCAATCACTCAAAGCTATATATTCTGCTTTGGGGAAAGAGATGGCAGTGATTTTTTGTAAGTGTGAATTCCACAAAAACACACCATTGGCCATCTTAAGATAGAAGCCGGTTTGAGAGTGCACAGTATTAATGTCCTGTGCCCAATCCAAATTGGTACAGGTGAGTATGCCTTTTCTGGAGGAACCATTATAGAGTAGGGAATAATCCTGGGTTCCAATGAGGTACTGGCAGATGTACAGAGCTCCATTGAGATGATCCTGTGAGGGGTTGGCTGACATTCATGCAAGTTGGGTAACTGCATATGCAATGTCTGGATGGGTGCCAATCATAAGATACAGCAATGAGCCAATCATGGTCTGAAAATGTGTCCATAATTCATGTTGGACTGGTGCATCATTCTTCACTGGGTAATAACCCTGTGGGAGAGGGGTAGGCATGGATTTGGCATTGGTCATGCCATATCATTCAAGAACCTTGTCAAGGTAATCCTTTTGGTTGATTTGGATGTTATGACCTTCTTGATGAATGTTCATTCAGAGGAATTTGGATGGCTCTCTGAGATCACAACATTCCCACTTCTTCATAAACATGGCCTTGATCTTGTCTACAAAGATTTTATTGGGTCCACAGAAGAGGGCATCATCAATGTAAACTATCACTAGACAGATGTCTTTGCCTTTGTGATAAATGAAAAGTCCAGCATTGGTTTTTAACCATTTGAAGCTGAGTTCCACCATGGATGCATCAAGCACTTTCCACCGGGCTAAGCCAGCTTGCTTGAGTCCAAAAGTGCATGCAATAGGTGGAGGACTTTGTCTTTTGAATTGGGAGGCATGAACCCTTCAGGGAATTCCATATAGATCTTCTCTTCCAGTTTACCATAGAGGTAGGCAGAGCATATGTCAAGCCTGGAAATGTGCCATCCTTCCAGGGCTGAGAGGGTGAACACACATCACACAGTCTCAAAATGTACAACTGGTAAAAAGACTTGGTCAAAGTCTAACCCTTCAACCTGGGAGAAGCCTTTGGCTACCAGGCAGGCTCCTTTATGACCATTCAGCTTTTGATTGAAGACCCAACAGTTTTTAATCACCTTTTGGTGTTGTGGGTGCAGAACAACTTCATAGACCCTGCAGTCCTTCAGCATTTGTAGCTGGTCTTCACAGGCTTTAAGCCAATCCTTCTGCTCTGACAAAGGGAGCTTCTGGATGTTGCAGAATGTCCACTCATGTAAGTTAGAGGATGCCCCAAAAGCAGAATCATGCAAGATAGCACAATTGCAAAGGAATGAAACCAAAGCATCTCCCCCTTCCTGTGTGAGATGGTCAACATCATCCTCAGAAGTAGGAGATGGGGGGAGTCCACCAGGGACTGTGGGTGAATCTCAAACAGTCTCCAGAACACAGGATGGGCTGGCTTCACTGGTTAACCCCCCCCCCCAACAGGAGGTATCCTCCAGGTCCTGGAGCTGTCAGAGTGGATGACAACACTCACTGAAAATATTTCTGGGGCATGTCAGAGGGTTGTGCAAATGCTCACTATGCCTTGGAATAGGTGGTGGACCAATAGGAGGCAGATGGTTTGATGGAGGTGTAACCAGAGGAGGAGCCAGACTAGGAGTCTGCATGCAGGGGACAGAAGAAAGTGAGGAAGACCTTGATGATCTTGTACTGCATGACAGTGAAGGAGAGGGTGAGTTCCTATGAGGAGCAGAATGAACCACATTAGACTCATCACCAGAAGAAGAATCCAACTCAGAACTGTCATCAGAACTGGCAGAAGCTGGAACTGGAAGGTCTGGAACCTCATCATGAGTGTGATTTGGTTTGGAAGGACTGGAATGGGAATGGTGTGGGGCAGAGCAAGAGCACCTTGGGAAGAGTGCCTTGTCAAAGATCGCATGTGCTGATGTAACAATGGCATTGTTGGGTGACATAAAAATGAAGTTTGAGTCACTACCAGGGGCAATGCCCAAGTAGATCATCAACTGCAATTGCAGCTGTAGCTTTCCACCACAATGTTCTGCCAGAATGTGTACATAGGCACCACAACTGAATACCCAAAGATGGTCAATGGAGGGTTTCTCCCCCTTAAGCAATGTCGGGGGGGTATCCCAACAAAGATGGGATTGTGGGGTCCAATTATAAACATGGGTTGCATGAAGCAGAGCCCATTCCCAATAAGAGGGAGGTAGGCAAGTGTGTAGACACATAGCCTGTGCCTTGTCCATTAATGTACAGATGAGATGCTCTACATGCCCATTCTACTGGTGTGCATACGGGGCAGACTGTTGGATATTTACTCTATTGTCCTTCAGAAAATCCCAGAATGCTCTGGAAGTGTATTCACCTCCAGCATCAGAATGCTAGTGTTTTATCACAGCATTGTACTGATTGCAGACAAGGGCAAACCTTGAATTCAAGGGCCTCTAAGACAAAGGCAAGAGCAGCTATGGTCACTTAGACCTCCACTCCCACCAAGGCTGAAGAGCCAAAAAATTAGTCAGCAGTCCCCAGACCTCTGTACAAACTGGAGACTGTATTGACTCTGCTCATGTACTCACAGAGATCCATCTCAATGCATCTGCTCTCTCTGATCCCAATGCCCTCATGCCTTCTGTTCTCCTCTCCAACCATGCCTTACCCCCTGTACTAGCTTTAGTGGATTCTGGTTCAACACATTGTTTTATAGATGCTTCATATGTCAATAAACATTCCTTGCCCACCTCTGAAATTCCTTCATTAATGCTCTAACTACTCAATGGCTCTTTGAACTGTTGATCACCCAGACCACTCAGCTAAAACTCCATTTTCCTTCTGGCAATGTCACCTCTGTGACATTCTATGTCACTCCATTGGATTTCTCTTGTGTATTAGTTCTAGGACATCTCTGGCTCACCTGCTACAATCTGTTGATTGACTAGGTATTGGGTCATATCAGCTTCTGAACAACTACAGAATGAATGCCAACAGCCCTGGTACCACCCTCTGACCATCTGATCAAGTCTGTGACTCCTTCAACTCTGGTAGAGTCATTTTCAACTCCACCACCTCCATCCTCCAACTCACCACTTCCTGCTATGCATGTGTCCTTCATCAATGCCACCGCCTACCAATGTGCATGCAGACTCAATGGATCCATGCAATTCACCCTGTACATCTGACCAGAGGATCTAGGCAATCCTAAGATGTGCTCCACATCTACCATCCCTCAGGATATCCCAGACCTCTCCAGCATTCCTTCAGACTATCACAACTTCATGGATGTTTTCAGTAAGGTGAAAGTGGACAAGCTACCACCACACTGTGAATTTGATCTGAAGATTGATCTGGAAGATGGCACCTTGCCTCCTCTCAGTTCCATCTATTCCATCTCTCTGACTGAGCTTGATGGACTCTGCATCTGCCTTGATGAGCACCTGACCTATGGGTTCATTTGACAATTGAACTCCACTCATGGTGCTCCAGTTCTCTTTGTCTGCAAAAAGGATGGATCACTCTGCCTTTGCATCAACTTCCAAGAACTGAATAAGCTCATGAAGAAAGATTGCTACCCCCTTCCCCTCATCTCTGACCTCTTGGATGCCCTCAGCAAAGCCTGTATATATACCAAGATGAACCTCTGACATGCATATCATCTTGTCCACATCACCAAAGGCAACAAGTGGAAGACCACATTCTGGACTTGCTATGGGTCTTTCAAATGGTGCATCATGCCCTTTGGTCTTTCTAACATGCCAGCTGCTTTCCAGAGGTTTGTCAACAGCATCTTCACTGATCTCCTTGATGTCTGTGTTGTGGTTTATCTAGATGACATCCTCATCTACTCCTCCAACCCTGCTTCTCACAAAAAGCATGTCTGCAAGGTCCTTCATCATCTGTGTCATGTCCCATACCATCCACTGATCCAATCCTCTCTCCTCTGCCCCCTTCACTGTCTGTCCACCCCTTGGATGTCCTGTTCTGCTCACCTCTGCTCACCTCCACTCCTACTTCTACATCCCTGTCTCTGATCAACCACCTAACAGTCCCACCCTGACCAATGACACCTCAGTATCATTCACCATCAATGACCCTCAAGGAAAACCCCCTCCATTCCACTGTCAATCCTGGTTGCCATCACAGAGTATGCCACCAGAATGTAGCACCACATGGGACTGCACACTTCTGTCACCTCTCCATCTCCACATCCCTGTAGTATAGCATGCCCTCATGTACTTAAAGTCATAGTTGCTGAGGACTACTTCCTCAGTTTGAGTATCAAATTCATCTGCCCTTCACTTGTCTCCCCTTGCTCATCTCCTTCTCTCTTCCTCTCCTACATCCAACTTTGGTCACCTCCACCATGGTAGTTCTTCAACCCCATAGCTATCATCCTTGTCTGCTGTCAAGTCTGCTTCCTCTGCTTGTCTGTGGAGGTTGGACATAGGTCAGAGAGGTGGAGATGTGGAGTCCTAGGTGAGACCAGGTCAGAGGGGTGAGAGTGTCAGCTTCAGGTAATGCCTGCACCCTTGTGTGGTCCTGGCTCTCATATTTTGGAGAACAGACAAGGATGATGACTGTGGTAGTTGGGGGACTACTGTGGTGGGGATGACTAAAGTCAGATGTAGGGGAGGGAGCAAGGAGGAGACAAGTGAAACAAGACAAGCAGAAGAGCAGATGAATTTGATACTCAAATTGAGAAAGTAGTCCTCAGCATCTAATGCTTTAAATACATGAGGTCCTGCTATACTACAGGGACACAGAGATGGAGAGGTGACAGAAGTGTGCAGTCCTGCGTGGTGCTACATTCTTGTGGCATACTCTGTGGTGGCAATTAGGGTGGACAGTGGAATGGAGACAGTCCTCCTTGAGGGTCATTGATGGCAAATGACAGTAAGGTGTAATCAGTCAGGGTGGGGCCATTAGGCAACTGATCAGAGACAGGGAGGTGGAAGTAGGGGTGGAGGTGAGCAGAGGTGAGTGGGATAGGATGTCTGAGGGGCAGATAGATAGTGGAGGGGGTAGAGGAGTGGGGGTTGGGTTGGTGAATGGTATGGGATGTGACAGTATCCCCCCCTTAGGGCCTGAGCCCTTGAAGGCTACTGAGTGGTGTGATCATGTGCTTGTGTGAAGTCACAGCTGAGTTTGAAATGCTCAGAGTATGAATTGCCTATAAGAGAGGCAGAGTTGGGACTTAGCATTTTAGGCAATGACTTCTACCATGACCAACATCAACAACAAGTGGCAGGATATGACCGACCTCAACCTTGAGGTCTGGTTGGATGATAATGAGGTGACCAAAGCATCAAGACTGGCAGAATAGGTAAGGCACCAAGGGGAGCATGAGTAACAAGTTCATGAGAAGTGCAAACAGTTGCATGCAGCATGGCTCAAGGTACATGGTCCACTTGTCTGCTTAAGGCCACTTATGCTAACAGATGCTAACAGAAGGAGAGGAAGGAGTGTGAGGAGCAGGAGGCAAAGGCAAGGGAGGAGCACAAATGCCAAGAGTGAATGCAACAGGTGCATGAGGCAATGGAGGCACAGGAGTGGAAAGCATGCAAGGAAAAGGTGGCCAAGGTCATGGAAGAACAGGCAGCACAATGCCCTCCACCATGCAAACAGTGCTGATGGAATCTGAGGGAGTGTGTCCTTCAAGCAGGAAGCAGGACAGAAGGCAACTGTGTGTGAGCCCTGCAGGAAGAAGAGGAAGGGCTGCAGCTGGTCCATGGACTGAGAGTTGTTGGCAGAGGATGGCAAGGTGTGTCTGCCAAAGAGAGTGGCATCATTGAAAGCAGGGCAAGCAACAAAGCAGGCATGGACAATGAGGCAGACAATGAAGAGGAGGAGGAGGAACTTAGGCTGTTCAACCTGATGGAGTGTGCTGTAAATCATTGTGACATGCTCAGCATGTTGACAGAGGTGGTGGGTGTGTGGATAGAGGAGGTGAAGTGGATCCACTTCATCCATCAAGCAGTGCTTGCATGTCAAGAGTGATTAGCTGCAGTGATGAAGCAGATGTGCTTGGCACAAGAGAGGATGGCCACTTACAAGGGGTGGAGGTATGGTCAGGAGGTGTGGAGGGTGAGGGTGTTCCAGCAAGGGAGCTTGAAGGACAGGGAGAAGCAGAAGGTGGAGGACATTAAGATGGTGGAGGAGGAGAAAAGCAGGAAAAAGGAGGTAGGCAAGAAAGAGAAGGAGGGGAAAGGAAAGGAAAAAGAAGTGGAGGAGATGGAGAAGGAGGTGGAAAAGGAGACAAAGTGGATGGTGGAGGCAGCAGAGGTGGAGTGGACAGTGGAGGAGGTGGAAGAACAAGGTGCCCCACCTCCATCACAGATTCAAGAGTAGCATAGTAGTAAAATTTGTTTGTTCTTTATTTCCTTCAAAAAAAAATCTAAAGCATGAATTGGATGAGTTAGAGTAAAAACAGAATGAGAGTAAAATGAAAAGGAAATTCTATGAGACATAAGGTCCAGGCTTGGTTGGATAGTGGAGGTGGTAGGCTTCGACCAGCTCACTGGTGTTGTCTAGCTCCATTGCTAGTAGCCAGGAGGTTTCTTCATCAGTACCCTCATAACCAGCCCACTTGATGTAGTATAGGAGTTGGCATTGCTGGCAGCAGCAATTGACCTTGAAATCTAGGATCTCCACAATCTCATACTCTAACTCACCATCTATCTCAACTGGCAGAGGTGGAGGTTGAGTGCAGTTGGGGATGGTTTTGGGGACAGAGGGTTCCAACTGCAAGATATAGAATACTGGATATATGGAGCACATTGAATTGGGTAGGTGGAGGGTGAAGGAGTGAGTACCAGGGTGTGTGATGATCTTGAATGGTCCAAGGTTTTTATCAGAGAGTTTCTGTAAAGGGTGCATGGTCTTGAAGTACTTTGCCTTGACAAATGCTTCATCACTGACTTGAGCTCTGGCAGAGATGATCTCTGGGCATCAGCTGGTCCTTGGTACTGTTGCCGCACCAGCGACATTTCGGTCCATAAGAATTCATGTAGTTGATGGAGGTCAGAGGTGTATTCTTGGGCTTAAGTGGAGGATAGAGTGAGGTTGGAGGAGACAGAGATGTTGGGGTGGTAACCTTTATTCACAAAGAAGAGGGAGATGCCAGTGGTGGCACTCAGTGCATTGTTGAAGGCAAATTCTGTGAGGGGCAGGAGGTCCAACCAGTCATCCTGTTGGTAACTGCAGTAGATCCAAAGGTATTGCTCCAGGATTTGGTTGGTCTGCTCGGTTTGGCCATCACCCTCTGGGTGGTAACTGGAGGTGAAGTGGAGTGTCATTCCAAGGGCCTTGCTGAGGGAGTGAAAGAAGTGTGATATGAACTTGGATCTGCAGTCAAAGGTGGCATGGAAGGGAACCCTGTGCTTTGAGAAGACATACATGGTGAAGAGTTTTGCGAGGTTGGGGGAAGTGATGGTGTTGTGGGTTGGAATGAAGATTCCTTGTTTTGACAACTGGTCAATGACTATGAGGATGGAGGTGTAACCATTGGAGGTGGGGAGGTGTTCTATGAAGTCCATGGATATAGAGTGCCATGGATGCTCTGGGATTGGAAGTTGCTTCAGCAGACCATATGGGCAATGTTGGGGAACCTTAGCTTGAGTGCATGCAGTACATGAGGACATGTATTCCTTGATGAAGGTATGGAGTCTGGGCCAGGTGTATTCTTGGCAGATGAGTTCCAACATGCAGTTCTGACTGAAATGGCCTGTGAGAGGGTGATTGTGTTTATACTGGAGTACCTGTAGGTGGAGGTCATTTTTGTCTGGAATGTAGATTCTTCCATTGAGGTGGAGGAATCTGTCAGAGTCAATTGACCATCAGAGATTGGAGGGGTAAGGTAGGTGACATTGTGCTACTGGGTCAGATGAAAGAGCAGACAGGATGTCCTGGTGGAAGGAGTCCATGTTGACCAGGAGTGCAGCACAGATGGTAGGGGTGATGAGACAGGTAGCCCTAAGGGAGGACATGAGCTGTTCTTGGGTAAAGACAGGCTTGAAGTTATGTGGGTTGGCATGAGCATAGTCCCTATCCCCTTTCTTAGGATAGACATCCCAGCAGCAGGTAAGGACATCAGGCTTTGCACCAAGGTATCCAGGGTGAAAGCAGATGATGTGTTGGAATTGACAGAGGAACTCTGACCAGTGGGCCTGGTGATAGGTCAGGACCTTTGAGGCAGTAAAGTACTCAAGGTTCTTGTGGTCTGTGACAACACTGACTGAAGTGGTGGAGCCCTCAAGGTAATGTCACCAATGTTGGAAGGCCTCAAAGATGGTTAATAACTCCTTGTCATGGGTGTCATAATTCAACTCTGGAGCAGTGAGTGTGTGGAAGAAGAAAGTGACAGGATGGAGCTCACCATCAGCACAGGTGATGGAGAGTATACTGGTGACAGCATAGTCCAAAGTGTCAGTCTTCACAGTGAGCAGAGTGTCAGGCACCCAATGGGTCAGGATTGGAGCAGAGGAGAAGGCAGCCTTGAGGTGCTCAAAGGCAGAGCAACATTCATCAGTGAAGTTCCAAGGAGTGTCTTTGTGGGTGAGGTATGTGAGGGGGAACAGCAATGTTGGAGTAGTTGTGGATGAAACGACAGTAGAAGTTGGTAAAGCCAAGGAATGACTGAACATCCTTTACCTTGTGGGGTTCAGGCCAATCAGAGATGGCCTTAACAGTTTCCACAGACATGGACAGTCCATCGGTGGAGAGCTGAAAGCCCAGATATTCAATGGAGGTGGAGTGGAACTCATGCTTCTCTGGTTTTGCATAGAGTCCATGTTGGCATAGACAATGAAGGACCTCACAGATGTGCTTCTTGTGGGAAGCAGGGTTGGAGGAGTAATGAATAGATGTGATTACTAGTAATAATGGATGTCTACTTTTGATTTGCTTTCATATATTTGACAGCCTGGACAGGTCTGTCAATAGCCTGGGGCAGAGCTGTCCAGCTCTAGCCAGTTAGGTATCTTGCTAGGAGGGCTGGGGAAAGCTGGGATGCTGGCCAGTCTTGTCCAGCTCTGTCCAGACTGTCATAGACTGGACAGTGAGAGGTGGATTTGCTGATGAGCTTCATGACTTCCTACAGACCAAAATGTCACTAGTGCAACAGCAGTACAAAGGACCTGCTGATGCCTGGAGATTACCCCTGCCAGAACTCAACATCAGTGATGAAGTCTACATCAAGGCAAGGTACTTCAGGACCATGCACCCCTCACAAAAACTCTCCAATAAGAACCTTGGACCATTCAAGATCATCATGCATCCTGGTACTCACTCCTTCATCCTCTGCCTACCCAATTCAATGTGCTCCATGCATCCAGTATTCCATGTCTCACAGCTGGAACCTTCTGTCCCTAACACCATCCCCAACCACACTCAACCTCTGCCTCTGCCAGTCAAGATAGATGGTGAGTTGGAGTATGAAATTGTGGAGATCCTAGACTCCAAGATTGATCACTGCTGCCAGCAATGCCAACTCCTATACTACATCAAGTGGGCCAGGTATGAGGGTACTGATGAAGAAACCTCTTGGCTACTAGTGACAGAGCTGGACAATGCCAGCAAACTGATTGAAGCTTACCACCTCTGCTCTCTGACCAAGCCCAGACCTTACATCCCATAGAGTTTCCATTTCATTCTTGTTCTGCTTTTGCTTCAACTCATCTGCTTTATACTTAGATTTTTTTTTGAAAAAGAAAAAAAAATATTACTACTATGTGCTATTCTTGTGTTTGTGATGGAGGTGGGGCACCTTGTTCCTCTGCCTCCTCCACCATCCACTCCACCTCTGCCTCTTCCACCATTTTCTCTGTCTCCTTCTTTGTGTTACAATTCATATGGCCTCCTATCTTTTCTCTCTTCATTATCTTATTCTCTTTCAGTCTTCTTTTGATTCTATCTATGTGACATGGTAACATTGACATCCCATCACACTCTAGACTTCATCATGTCTATTTATGGTTTCTTTCAATTTTCACTTAAAGATTTCTGATCATTTTCCTATGTGTTTCCACTTGCACAGCCCATGCTATTTATTTCTCTTCTTTCCTATCATCATTCATATAGCCTTTGACTGCAGCACCTTTGCATAGGTCTATATTTAGATCACATAGCCTCATGGCTATCCTTTGACTCTAGGTGACTTAGTATGACTAGCACTTAATAGTATAAGTACTGTCTGCTTGTGTACAGTAGTCTCTAAGCAATTCCTACCTTAGGTTTTTGCCCTCATCCTCTGTCCTCCTCTGAGTCTCCCTTAAGTTAGGCCTTAGTGCCTCCTCATCATTGTTCCTCGTCCTTGTCCACCCAGAATCTCTGTGATCCTTCTGGGAAGTCCTTGACATCATCTGATGTAATTCTTGAACCTTTGTCCACCAGAATCCTTGTCTTCATTTCCAGAAGACCCTGACTTATATCAGTATGTAACTCATGACCCCTGTTGTTGACCTAGGTGATTACAGCTACATAGGTCTGCACTTGTCTCTACTTGGGCCAAGTGTAACACTCCATCTCCATCTCCATCTCCATCTCCAT
>JBBPLE010000584.1:0-13822 GCA_038089675.1 Boletales sp. KT-2023b | reverse complement strand
TAGACAACAGCGTCGCAGGCGGAATACCAAGCGGTGCGACCGTTTTTGAAAACCTTGTCAAGGAATCGATGGAAGAAGCCAGCATCGATGAGAGCATCGTGAGGAAATACGCAAAGTGTGCGGGATCGATCAGTTATTACTACCAGTGAGCATGCACCACTGATCGTATTCACTCATCTAAACCACGCAGAACTACGAAAGGATGGCTTCAACCTGAGTTTCAGTGAGGTTGCCATTCCTTACCTTTCCACCTGTTGCTCACGGGTGGGAAAGATACGTGTATGATCTCAAGGTCCCACCTGGGGTCGAAGTCCAACCAATGCCGCTAGATGGAGAAGTCGAATCCTTTGATGTGAGCTCACACGCGAACGGATCGAGCAGTTTGACTCGAACGATCACAATAGTTATTGCCACTGGACGTGGTCGTCGCGAAAATGAAGCAGGGGTTATTCAAAACCAACTGCGCCGTGGGTATGTGGTCAATTACTTGTTGCATACTATCTCACCATCGCACATAGTCCTGGTCGATTTTCTTGTGCGGAAAGGGCATATCACGCCTGACAATGAGCCTAATTTTAATGAGATTGTCACAAGGATGCATACCAGATTTGGTTGGGAGAGATGGTAGATGACACAATTGAACACCATAGTAGAAGCCAATACCTCATCATGTACTCCACTATGCACATAGCTCAGATCAGGAGATTGGTGAAGTGATGATATCTCCTGATATGTCTTAAATCTTGACATGGGGTAAAAATGAAGTATCTAGCCAATCTCCAACAAATACACATATTCCCTAGGTAGTTTAATCATTGATTTTGGAGGTGTACGGTTACCTTGATTGGCAGGCCTGTAAGCACGTGATCCAGGAACAAGGGCCCTGCCCAATACTATCATCGTCACCTAGAAGACCCAGCAACGAACATGGCCTATTTCTTTGCGTCGCCGGTCGACGTCGACGTCAAGCTTGAAGGAGAAGAACTCCGGAAGCAGATGGACACGAAGGGCGAGAAAGATAAGATCACTCAATGTCCTGTTTATTACGATGGCGATTCGGTCAGCGGACAGGTCCGTCTTCATCTTCCTTTCCGGAAAGCTTTGGCGTGTTTGATACATCCATAGGTCACGATACGCGTGCGCGATGGCAAGAAAATGACGCACGAAGGTATCAAAGTCGAGTTCGTGGGCACCATAGGCATGTCACGTCGTCAATCTCCTCTCAAGCCTTCCTCAACCATGTCGCGTAGAGCTTTTTTATGACCGTGGAAATCACCACGAATTCCTGTCGCTTTCCCAAGAGTTGGCGTCACCAGGAGAACTACGACAGGCGCAGACGTTCGAGTTTCTATTCAAGAACGTGGAGAAACAGTTCGAGAGTTACCAAGGTATCAATGTGAAACTACGGTCGGTATGGCATGCTCTTGATTATCGCAGACATTCTGAGATTTGATAGATACTTTATACGAGTGGCGGTCTCGCGGCGGATAGCAGACGTGACGAAAGAGAAGGACATCTGGGTTCACTCGTTCCGTATGCCGCCTGATAGCAACAACGCAATCAAGATGGAAGTAGGTATCGAGGACTGCTTGCACATCGAATTTGAGTACAACAAATCAAAGTAATACACTTTTCTCTCGTTTTACATGGCTTACGACTGCGGATACCCAGGTACCATTTGAAAGACGTCATTGTCGGCAAGATTTACTTCTTGCTTGTTCGCATCAAGATTAAACACATGGAACTTTCGATTATACGGCGCGAGACGACGGGCTCACCGCCAAATCAATACAACGAGAGCGAGACCATCACAAAGTTTGAAATCATGGATGGCGCCCCGGTTCGGGGTAAGTTGTTACTTCCCATCCAGGTCGGGCGTGATCCAGAGAGGTTCGTTGTACAGGTGAAACTATACCTATCCGACTATTTCTTGGAGGCTTCGACCTCACCCCTACATTCCGCGATGTCAACAAGAAATTCAGTATACGGTATTATCTCAACTTGGTGCTTATTGACGAAGAAAATCGGCGATACTTTAAGCAACAGGTCAGCTGTTTTTTTCCTGTTACTGACTACGTCTAAAAACCATGGGTTGTGCTGCAGGAGATCACCATATTTAGAATACCGGAGGTAAGTTCTCGCCACAAATGCTTTGCTTTCCGTTAAAAGTTGCCTATCAGAATTAGGTTTCCTTAAGCTATTAGCTAGTATGTTTGTTGTCAACCAGTGTTCCATTACGGGTCTCTACTACACTAGTTCAATTCTGCAACGAAGACCATATGCTTCGACAAGGAAAAGCAAAGCACGAGACAACCAACGTGGCAAACTCCGCAAAGACAAACAGTAATCCTACACATTAATAAATGTTAGCAGGTCAAGGCAGTATCCACCCGAGAGGAAGTCCAACTATACGACAAGACGCTCATGTCATGACTTGAGTTCAATACGCGTAAGCGTACGCATCATTCGCCCCTTGCCCTCCTGCGTGATCCTGTAGGATCAACTTGTCAGGCGTCTTTGTGGTAATGTCGGTCCCTACCTACTTACTTTTGAAAGATTGTCACTAGAAGAGGGTGTGAGACGAGCTGAGCCGGGTCCCATATCGCCTCTGCGGTACCTCTCTATGTCTGCTGCTGTGAGAGGCGTGCTTGCCGGCTGAGACGGCATCGCCGAAGCCAACCACTCTGCGGAGCGGACGCTCGCATCGCTCAAGGCTCTGCTGGCTCTCTGGATAAAATTGCGAGCGGTCGCTCGCCGCGACTTGGGGGTGCTAGGTTCTCCCGCTAGTGCTGACCCTGGGCTGCTTGGACCCACGGGAAAGCTCACGGAGGGATTAGCCGTATTCACCCTTAGTCCGCCCCATGTGGACGCGGGACGATTGCGTTGGTCAGGAATATCCTCGAGAAGCGGTGGCGCTGGCTTCCGTTTAATTGAATTTGTGGGATGGAGTGAAACTTCCTCGTTCGAATTGCCTCCACCTTGGCGCATACTGGACTGACGGGTGATGCCGACGACAGGGAAGGGATCGTTTTCTTCGTGATTCCGAACTGATCCACCGCGCTTTAACGTCACGCGAGGAGGAAGGTTGGGAAACTTTTGTTCGATGTCTCGAACGATGCTTAGGCTGTCAGAGACGGATCCCCCGCTACCTTGTCTTATATGGCCCATTACAGGTGGCGCCATCCAGTCTGGGAGTACGGGGCGTTCGTTACCACTAGGCGCTGATTTCGTTCTCTGCCGCCGTGTTTCGCTGATCGTGTTCTGGTTGGTAGCCATCTCGTCAGACATCCGATGTTGTTGTCTGGGTCCGAGATTCGAACCGGACAGCCGCCGCAGTTGGACCATATCCGCAGACATAGGCTGTACAGGAAAATCGAGGGTAGAAAACCGGATTTGCAAGAAGGGCGCTTGTCCCTTCTCGTAGCGAACAGTGACGCGCTGTTCCCGACGCTGCTTCTCAGCCGATGAATAGTCCGCCTGGGATTGCTCGGTATGTGTTTGGGACATGCGATGGAACATGTGTATCCGCTGGAGATCGATGCCGAGCACCCAAGAGATACATTGGCGGATCCGAGACGCACCGCGTGCTTCGTCTGCAAAGTTTTCAAAGCTGTCTCGAACGTCGAGACTGCTGGAAAACGGGGTTAAACTAGAAAGAGGCGCGTGGCAAAAGAACGCACCCTTTGAGCAAGCCAAACATGAGCATGGCACGCGAGATCAAGCGCAGTATCCTGCGAGCCAGAGCGATTTCAAAAGTTGCCTGGGCGAAGCCCGCGATAGTTTCAATGACACCGACGATGATACCGGCGGTGATCCAGGCGATTCCATGGAAATGATGGCGTTCGTCAGAGTGGGCGAGTTCGACCCGCCGTTGATCCAGAAATGCCCGGCCAAGGCGACAGAAGGCGAGGAGAAAGAAGAGGAATTGGAGAACGGCAAATACCGTGAGAGAAGAGTGGTTCAGGGAAAGCCATAGAGAGTCATTGTTCTGTGAATATGTCACGACCACAGTCTGATTGGAAGATGTGCCTAGTAACGCGAATGAGCGCATCTCCCACGTGTGTATAACATCAGGGCGCACCAAGGTGTGTTCCAAGGAATGAGGATACCTCATTGACTGCTACGGCCATCACCAATAGGACGGGCAACAAAAGTTCAAGATATGGCTGGAGTTTGCGAGGGAGACTGGGGATGAAATAACAAAAGCTCAGTCGATACAGATAAATGGGATAGACAAATATGGGCGTGAACGATGCAGCCCCTAATAATGCGTTCCAGTGATGAGTCGATCAAGTGATACACGAATGGACTTACCAACGAGAAAGTAAACCACCTTGGAAAACGAGAAGGAATTCCGCGCCGCGGGAACGACATGCGACAACGTGTCCAGCAATGCCCATATCAGATACAAAGTGCTGTCCAATGCGAGGAGGAATTGTGCCCGCCTGTGCCGATATGATGAGGAATGCGACACTTCGGTATAGTAGGAATACTTGCCTCCCTGGTCGCGAGTACAAGAAGACGAAGAATAACGAAACTATGACTTCAACCGCTGGGGGTATGATGAGGGCTGAGAATTGCCCAAGGGTAAAGCCGATACAACGGAGATTTGAGGTAAGCGACAGACAGACGAGCCTTGGTTGATTCATGGGGATGATGAAAGAACGAATGGGGAGGGTGCATATCACGTTAGCCTGAAAAGAAGGACAGAGGCAGACTGGCTGCTGGTGAGGAGAACGACACTCGGGGCTAAGAGGCTCGTTCGAGGTGATGGGAAACAATAACGAAAGGGCAGGCGTGTATAAGCACGTTCTCCGAACCAGCCCGTTGACGGTTGCTACCGCACCGCTGGGAGCTGTAACTTGTTACCATCCTAACCGGACCGCCAGGTGGAGATCAAGCAGCTTGATCTAAATGCAGACATCACGAGTGTGCCATTCACTGAACTATGGAGTGGACTTTACAAGGAGCGTAAACCGTGACGTAGAATGCCTGGTATTAATGAGAACAGCGAGAATACGCCATAACGACCAGACTGAGATGCTTTGGGACTTACCTGGATAGGCCAAAGCGATCCCGTCTGTCACGGAATTAATACCCGCGTTATTGTAACTGCGGAATGACCAGCTGAAACCCCCCAAGTTGATCTGCACGGCAGAGCGGAGATTTCGTACCTGCCAGTGGTTAGGCGAGTTGCCGATTTTACGGCTCATACTAGTACCGCGCGTGACCGTATCACTATGGTATGTCCATAAACTCAACAAAAGTCTGATTCTATGGTCTCAACCGGCCCAGAAAATATCCGTTCTCCAGCATGCGCCATCTGCGCATCTGCCAGCGCGACCTGGAGACCCTACACCGACCTCACGCAACCTCGATCCTCTGCTTCACCCCTTTGCACGTCCTCGCGAGCGAGTGCGTGCTCTAAATGCAGCCAAAATGGAGAGGATGTTTGCGAAGCCATTTATTGCAAGTTTGGAGGGTCACATCGATGCCGTGGAGGTGCTCTGTAAGAAACCACGGACCGTCAACATCGTCGCAAGTGGCAGCTGGGACGGCGGTGCGACTTTTTACGCAGTCCACGTCAGTATCGACTAACTGGTCACAGGGATCATCGTCCACGATATCTCCGAGAAAAGACAAGCGCACCAGATACAAGGTGCACACAAGGGAAAAGTATCTGGGCTTTGCTTCGCAGATGATAACAGGCTGCTTAGCTGCGGTGTGGATTGTAATATCAAACTTTGGGATGTCTCCAAGCAGGAACAAAATTCTGTCAGTATGATCTTCCCCTTTCACGCCCATCTGACAGTCAACCCAGGAATCAAAGCCGCTTAGCGTGTTCGCGGGGAAATCACCTTTCAAGTACGACCTTTTGTCAACCAACAAGATTTTCATACTCATATTGCCCCAGCTCCATAGACCACCACAGATTCGACCCCCTGTTTTCCACCGCGTCGAATATGGTGCAAATATGGGACGAGACAAAGTCATTATTCTTTTCATGTCCTGTTGCATTTGTTGATTGTCCGCCTCTAGGAGTGCCGCCATCTCCAATCTGACATTCCCCACGGCTACGGAGACCGTCACCTCGGTACGTTTCAACCTCGCTGAGGCATCCGTGCTCGGAAGCATAGGCTCCGATCGCAGCTTTACGCTCTACGATATCCGCACGGGTAAAGCCGAACGACGGGTCATCATGCAGATGCGGAGCAACGCTCTCTCATGGTCGCCGACATTGCCCACCTCAGTGCTGCTCGCCTCAGAGGACCACAACCTTTACACGTTTGACGTTCGCAATCTGTCGAATCCAACGCAGATTTACAAGGCGCATGTTGCTGCCGTCATGAGTTGCGATTGGAGCCCCACAGGCTTGGAATTCGTGAGTGGCGGATGGGATCGAACCCTACGCATATGGAAGGAGGGGCGGGGTACACAACCCGAGGTTTACCATACAAAGCGCATGCAAAGGTTAGTCTATGTTCCTCTTTGTAGAACCATGCGCTCAGGGATTTTATAGGGTATCATCATCGGTATTCACTGCAGACGCGCGATTCGTTGTCTCGGGATCGGATGATGGAAATGTCAGGGTATGGAAAGCCAACGCTTCACAAAAATTGGGAATAATTACAGCGCGCGAGCGTGCTGCCATCGAGTATCGTGAGAGTCTCAAGGATCGCTGGAAGCATGACCAGGAAGTCGGCAAGATATCACGGTGAGTTGATACATGTTCTCGGGATCTATGTCATCTAAGTTAGTTTAGGACGCGGCATCTACCCAAGCCTGTGTATCAGGCTGCAAAACTCAAGCGGACTATGCTCGAGGCTCAGCGTGTCAAGGAAGAGCGCAGGCGGAAGCACACTCGCGCGGGAGACAACAAACCAAAAGCGGAGAGGAAGAAAGTTGTTCTTGCAGAACTTACCTAGCAACCCTCTGTTTCTTTGGTATCCATGTAGCTCTTTTGATATGAGCTCAAGATCTTGTAACCGAGTAACACAAATGATATAACTGGTAAATTAGCCCCTACGCATCAGTCACAACTGGATTACCTAATTGGGCTATTAATGTAGTGACACAGGAAGTAAACAAGGCCAAATATTCGAACAGAGTGATGAGTGTTAATAGGACGCTCAGCACCTTGTCCCCTTCCACTTCCTTCTCGTTATTCTCCTCAGTGACCATGTCCGACTCTGACGGTGACATTGACGACGAGCTCCTTGAACTTGCCGGAGCTACCGAGAAGAAACGGAAGCGTCAGGCCAGCAGCTCAAAACTGTCGGGAAGCAAGAAACGCAAAGCAAGGTATGTACATCCTCAAGCTTGGCTCAGACCGTCCTCCATATGCTGACCCTACTAGTGCTTCCAATAGCGAGTCGGAAAATGCTCCGGAAAGCGAAGAAGGAGAGGAAGCTAACCCCTTTCCTTTGGAGGGCAAGTACGAGGACGATGCGGATAGGGAACGGTGAGTTCCACTCTAGGTACCACAGTGTAGCTTTTGACACCGTATTCTCAATGTCGTGGACGTTCGAACGAATAGACTTCTTGGCATGTCTGAGATTGAGCGAGAGAATATTCTCGCGGAACGGCTAGAACAAATGCAGAAGATACAAGACAGACGGAAGCTGCAGGAGATGATCAAACAGCAAAAGAATGGCACAGGCGATGGGGAAGCAGTGGCCAAGGCCGCAAAACGTACCGACGACGCACAGTTTTTATGAGGTGCTGTCTAATGATCGATTACAGGCCAACGCGCTGTCAGAGGAGCTACGAAGGAGAAGTCGAAGACACTTGATGAACTGAAAGCTAAGCGCAAAGCAAAGGATGAGAAGAAACGCGTAAGCATGGACATTGCAGAGCCAGCTGTGTCTCTCATTGCTCCTAGACACATGCGGACTCTCCCAAACGGGAACGTTCGTCGTCACCTATGGATATGGACACCTCTTCTGGCGAAGAAGAGGATGGCCAGATCACTAAGTACGAAGAGGAAGAGGAACGAGATCGTAAACTGTTTGCCAAACAACCTAATCCTGATGATGAACCAATCACTCTTGAGGATCTCAAGACCTGCAGACTCACTCGGGACATGCTTGCCAAACATTGTATGGCACCTTGGTTTGAGGATTATGTCAAAGGCAAGTCCGGTCCGGCACACGTTCAGCGCAAGCTGAACATGCCGTGGAAGGCGGCTGGGTACGTTTCCTGATAGGCAATGAGAATGAAGAGCCAGTGTATCGGTTATGTGAGGTGACAAGTGAGTCAAATTTAATGTTTGTTACCGTTGCGTTAACAGGCTGCAAGATCTCGGTGCCAACCTCACGCGACCATACAAAATCAACGATCAAACTGTTAATCAAACTCTCGAGCTTAAACATGGCAAGTCAGTTAAAACGTTTAATATGGACAAAGTATCCAATGCAGCTTTCGATACGGTGCGTAGTTTATCCTTTTTCCTTCATCAATTCTGATGTGGTGGAGTGCAGAAGGAGTTTGATCGACTCTTCAAAGCGTGTACGGCGGACGATGTGCGATTACCTTCCAAACGTCAGCTTGAAAAGAAGGCTGCCCAAATACACAAGCTCCCCTCGCAACCCATGACAGAGGTCTGGGCATCTCCCGCACTTTTTTGTCAAGCAGAGTGCTGAGGTATCGTCGTAGAGCGACGTTGCAGCGATGATTGCACGCAAGAGCCAGTTCAACCAACAACAGAGTGCGGCGGCCATCACGATGGAACGGTCCCGGCTTATGCAGGCAAAGACCCTCGCGATACGACGCCAGGACTACGCGGAAGTTGCCGATATCGAAGCAAAGCTCAAGGAACTGCCCGTGGTTCAAACAGCGCGAGAAGACGAGGAGGAATCGCTTGCGGACAAACTTGCCAAAGTCAACGAGCGGAACCGCAAGGCCAACCTGGAAGCCGTACGAAAAGCTGAGCTACTCGAGGCGGAACGGAAACGAAGAGAACGGAAGCTTGCGCAAGCAGGGGGTTCGGGCGTCGTCACGCCGGCCGATCCGAGCGCGAGACTAAAGACGATACCGAGGACGTTCAACGACACATCCAGGTCTGTATCCTTGTTTTGAGGAAATCATCCTCGCTCTGGATTTTTTGTTGTTGTTGTTGTTGTTGTAATGCTCTGGGGCCAACCACGATCGTTTATTCTGTTGCTGGAACAGGTCGACCACGCCAAACATGAACGGAACGCCCGTGCTAGCACCGCAACTGACAACGACCTCACGGCCCGTGTCCCCGCTACCGTTGTCATCTACCATCACATCACGGAAAGACAAGGTTTCTTTGGAAGCCTCCGTGATAGAAAGCATCGAGGTCGATCTGGGAGATTTCTGACATCTTGGGGGGGGAAGAGGAAACATGTGTGATCATTTTTACCTTGCTTCCATGGCGTGGCACGCGGTTCTCGCTACTCACCATCTGCTGTGTGTTTTTTCTTCCTGTTTTACGCCTCGACTTTTTCTCACCTGTATTTACGCTATCAAGTAGGGGGGATATGGATGTCGAATATATTTAACGTTTATCATAACACGACCCCTTTTTACATGGTCCGATCCGGTGACGCGTTTCGAACCATGTGACGTGCGTGATCACGGATCGGATGTCGAGGCAGACCTTTGTGGTACCCATCTTGGGAATATGGTTTTCGCTTCGGCACGATAGGAACGGAAACGAACCTCGCCCGCATGAATACGCAGAGGACGCGATGCCTGTCGTCTGCATGGCATGATTAATGCATTAATTTCGTTGCACGTACACCCGGGATCTGATACTGCATACGACCGTTGGAAATCTATAAACAGAGGGTAAAAAAAAGAAACGCATCCCAATCTCGTCCAATGCCTTTGTGGGCAAAAAAAAGATAATAAGAAAAAAGCCTAAATAAATATATAAAGCACACCCCTCCCGATCTCATGGTCCGTCCACCCCGACTTTGGCAGGCATCGAGGGTGGGCCCGTATACGATATCAACGGCGACGTCGTCCTGGTCGTAAACATGGATGGACCGTCGGACGGTGCGGGGGCGATACCGGGACCCGGGGGAACCCCAGGCCCGCTCGTGAGTATCCCCAAAGGTGTGACCCCAGGACCGCCCGTCGCGGTGGACAAGACGCCCGGAACGCCCGGACCAGTAGGCGGGACGACACCGGGACCGGCGAGACGGGGAGAGTACAACGGCTTTCGTGGAAGCGAAAACGGCCCCGCGGACGAAGAGGAAGGCGGGAGCGATATGTTCAACGCAGATATCAATGGCGAGGTCGTCGAGGGTGGCCCGCGAGGCGGTGATGTTGTCAGCGGTCGGGGCAGCTGCCCATTTGGAGTGGGGATTGAATAGCGGTGTGGCACGGGGGCGTGGAAACGTTCGGGGAAAGGTGGGGGCGCAGCACTCGTGCTTGTGGGGCCGGACTCGCCGGGACCGGGGGCCCAACCGTGTCGCGGCGACGAAGCCGCAGAAGAGATGTTGTGATGCGACGGTCCAAGGACAAAGGGTGTTGCGATCGGTCGGTCGCGTTCGCGATCTCTATCCCGCTCTCGATCCCTTTCACGTTCCTCGTAGCCATGCGATGGCGGAAGCGGGTGGGTAGAGGGAGGCCGGCTCCCAGGCATGCTACCCCCTCCATGCTTCGCCTCGTCTCGTTTCCAATACGACTTGGAGGAAGTGCTTGCGGACAGATTTATGATCTCCATCGTTTGTACTCCTGGTGCAGAGCCAGAACCTTGGGGAAGCGGAGAAGCGCGATCGGGACCAGACGAGCTTGTACCGGAGGAATGGTGGTGGTGTACGACGTGATGGTGGTGCCTATGGTGGTGATGTTGGCCGACGTGATGGTGCGGTGGTGCGTGTGATGTCCCATGCGGGTGTTGATTAGGGTGGGGAAGATGGTGTTGGGGATGCTGAAGGGGATGCGACTGGTGAGCATGCACTGGGTGTGGTTGATGAGATGGTTGAGCAGGGTGTTGTTGTAACTGGTGGGTATGCGAGTGCGGATGCAGATGACGGTGGGTGGGTGTCGGGACAATTGGTTGGGCTTGGGATCTCTCCCTTTCCCTATCGCGTTCATTCCTCTCCACCCGTTCCCGGTCTTCCCTGCGCCGCGGGTCTCCTGAGGCCCAATCGATGGCTCCAGAAGGCTTTGAATTCCAAGTAGGATATCCTCCTGGTCCCATGTTTGGACCAAACTCCCTCTCTCGTTCGCGCATGTCTCTATCGCGTTGAGCTGCCAGTTCGCGATCACGTGGAGTAAGCTCTCGTTCTCGTATTTCGCGGTCGCGCTGAATCAACTCCCGTTCTCTCTCCCGCTGCAGTTCACGCTCTCGCTCGACAAATCCAGAAGGACGGTGGATGCGTGTTCCTCCGGGACCCATGGCCGGGGTACTTGTCGTGCCTCCAGGACCGATAACGATGCTCGTTCCGTTGGTTCCCGAACCGATGGGATATCCAGTCGAGCCTGTGCCGATAGAAGGTGGGCCTTGGAAGACACCCATCGCTGGTTGCGAAAAGGATGGGCCATCCGTGTTCGCGATACCGGGACCAGATCCGTTCGGTGGATTTTGTGAGGGCGCAGAAGGTACGGGTGGAGCAGGAGGACCGAGTGCCGAACCAGAACCACCATGTGGTCCACCGATCAGAGTACCGGAGACAAGACCGGGGCCCGAGTGTGGTGGATAGGGTTCGGCGGGACCGATCCCGAGCCCGTTTACGCCAAACGGTGGGCCTGAGGTGGGACCTCCGAAGCCCATGGCGGTAGGACCGAAGCCGGGGGCGGAACCGTGAAAGCCGATGGGAACGCCGATGGGAGGAACGAAACCCATTCCAAAGCCATAGCCCAACCTCCTGTGCTGAAAGAGAAACTCGAGGTCGGCTGCGATGTCATGGGGAGAGAGAGTGGCAAGGTCGGGGTATGCGGTTGCACCACCTAAGCGACTGAGTTGGTACTGATAGCAGATTGACGATCGGCACATACTCAAACCATCCAGGCCGGGGTAAGCGCCGAGCGCTTTCGAAAGCTTCTTGTTTACTGCAGGATGGGAAAGATGGGAAGGGAGGGGAAACGTGTTTGCGATTTGGCGGAGGGTGGGTGCGGGAGGAGGGTTGAGGATTGCATTGGGAATACGGCGAGCTAAAAGAAGGAGGTTGAGTGAAGAAGGAAACGAGGATGAATGTGGACGTACCACCTGGGGGTCGCTCGATAGCCCTCCTGTCCCGTTCAAGTTTGCGGCGTTTTCTGTTTGTCTCAGCAATCATCTCTGTCTGAAGGTTGGTGCGAGCGACCTGTCAAGGGAGATGAGGGAGGTGGATGTATGCGGGCAAAGAAAGAAAGAGACTGACATCCCAGGCTTCCCAACACCATGCCTCTTCCTCGCGGCGCTTTCTGGAGACGACATCGATTTCGTGGGACCTCTTGTTTGAGGCGAGAAGCAAGCGTTTGTCGCGTCGTTTTGTGAGTTCGTTCTGGAGATGATGAAGTTCTGGGTGGGAGCCTGGGGTAGGTAGATAAGGAGGGGGAAAGGGAGAGATGAAAGGGGCTGACCGTCCCAGACCAGGGTTTCCTCCCATGCGAGGCCTTCCATCTTCTCGATATAGACCCTCTCTCTCAAGAGGGCAAATTTAAGTTCGATGGTTGCGAGAACGTCGAGTGCCTCTGCTCTGTGAGCGGGCTGAAGATCGGGGTCTTCGTCCTCTTGCTCTTGCTCTGGTTCTGGTTCGGCGAGAGGGGTGGGGGAGGGGGGCTGAGAGGGGTCCTCTTGCTGGGGATCGTCGTCGTCGTCTGGTTCGAGGGGGGGATGGTGGTCGTCGTCATCTGGGGAGCCTGGATGGACCATGTCTCGGTCGGGAATGGGGCCCGGGTGGTCTTCTTCGTCTGGGGGAGAGACGGTGGGGTCGAGGGAGGCGCGCATAGAGGGCGGGACGGAAAGGATATCGGGTGGGACCATGGCCGAGGTAGAGGGAGGGGGAGAGTGTTTGAGGGTAATGTTGAGGGTGGGGCGGGTGGGAGAGAGACGGGCGGAGGGGGGATGGCGGACGTCGACGAGCATGTGGTCTTGGTCGGAATTGGGAGGGGAGAGGGAGGGGTGGTCGAGGTGGGAGTCGCTGTGGTCGTCGTCGTCTGGGGGATACATGGGATAGTCTTGTTCCCAGAGATGGTCGATGATTCTGTCGTGCTGGGAGAGGGAGAGCCTGGGTCTGACTCTGACGGCGCGCTTGGACCGAGGGCCCTTTGGGCGATCAAAGGGGAGTGTTTTTTTGCGGGAGGTGCGGGGGCGGGAGAGGGATTTGCGGTGGGAAGGTTTGCGATCGAGGGAGAGATCCTTGCGGGGATCGGTGTCGTCGGCCTCCTCCTCCTCCATGGCGCGGGGCGGGGTGGGGGGCTCTTCCTCCTCCTCCTCTTCGGGATCGGGGGAGCGGGAGCGGGATTTTGGAATGGGGGAGGTCGGGAGGACGGCGTGGGGATGGAGGGGACGGCTGGGGCCGGGGAGGGGGGCGGAGTGTGCGTGGGGGGAGAGGGGGCGGGGGTGGACGTGGGCGGGGGTGGAGGTGGGGGAGTCGGCAGTGCCATTCTTGTATGCCCAGTCCCACATGGGGGCGGGGACGAGGCCACCGCGTTTCTTGCGTTTGCTGGAGGGGGGAGAGGCGTTGGCGGCGCGCTGTCGCTGAGAGGACGATGGCGGGGGACGGCGGGGGTGGTGGAGGGCGTCGAGACGGACGTCGTCCTCGTCCTCGTCCTCGTCCTCGTCTTCGTCGTGGTCGTCGTCGGTGAGCTCTGAGAGCTCGGACTCGTCGATGGGGTTCGGTGGCGGGGAGGGGGAGGGGGA